>MU551531.1:5330285-5349054 GCA_024362625.1 Silurus asotus
GAAGCAGAACATTCGAAGCGCAAATCCTGAAACCAAAGTAGTTTCAGAGCTTTTATAAGAAGGCGGCGGAAAAAAAAAAATTTCCAGGCTCCTTTGAGGCTTTCGAGCGACTGCACCGACGAAAAGGCTGAAGCCTGGATGAACTTTTGAAATGTCATTTCCTACTAAAAAAAAAACGAGGGGGGAAAAAAGTGTTATAAACAATGCATTCTGATATTTATAGTTCTTTAACCGAGTTCAGAGAAAGTCGAGACGAGTCCTCAATACATCACAGCACTAAGAGTCCTCTCTGATCTCAGGTGGGTAAAGGATGAATAAACAAGGTGGAGAACCTGGCAACCGCGTCTCGTCTCGCCTTATAATCGAGTGGAGTCTGATTCGAACGTAGATTGTTTAACGATCCTGCTCCAGAAAAAATAAAGAAAAGAAAAGCTTGATGTATTCCTGTATTCGAAACTTTTTTTTTAAACAAAAAACAAAAAACAAAAAAAAACTATTGAATAATGACATTTGGATTTGACATTTTGCTCTTTTTTCCTACAATTAGTCCCCACTTATAAAAAAAAATTATAAAAAAAAAAAAAAAAGACAAAAGTTTAAAGTTTAAAGCAACTAGGAGACCCAAACCTGTTCCAGCACATGTACAAAGCCAACTCCATGCTGTACATGGGTTGGAGTGGAAGATCTGCTGCTGTAGAGCTTTTGAACCTATTAACCTGTATCCCTGAGTGCACCTCCAGACCTCCTCGTCTCACCTCCAGTACCTGACCATACCAACTAGCTAAATCTCAACAAGCGCTTTTTGAAAATCTAGTGGAACATCTTCCCAGAACAATTGGAGATTATTGAAACAGGAAATGTGGAATGGGATGTTCAAAATAAGCACGTATGGATCTTATAATCATATATTTTTTTATAGAACGAAAGACAAACACACACACACACATTATAATAACGTCGCCGTCAGAGCCTGACGTCGGATGACGCATGGTGTTTTGCTCTGCTTTCAAGTTGAATGAGAGGGAAAGAGAGGAAGATGGAGCGAGAACTGCATAAAGACTTCTCCATTTATAGGAACCATGGGGGAAGCATTTCAAATGAGCACATTGTAGGTCAATCACAATGTGTTCGGTTTTAAAGCTCCACTGTTTGTTCCATTTGCACCTTTATTTTTTTTGGTCTTTTCCAAATGCTTTAACTAGTAATGATAGGACTAAAATATCTGTAGTGTTTCCTAGGCAACTAAGGATGGTAGGATTCACCGTCGCAAATATGATGCATCATAAAATTTTTTTTTTTTTTACATATTTGCATGATTAAAAAACTTTTGTATATTTATATATATAGAATTATTACTGGATGCGCTTGATTTTATTCAGAACGCAACTAATAATTTGCGACCAATATTTTTTTCTCTCAGCACCGTATGGCATAGAATGCAGATTAACATGGCAGAGGTAGAGCTGCATCTTCCTGAAAACAATACGGGAACAGAAGGTCTAGTTTTCTTTCTTTTCTTTTTTTTTTGCACGACATAAATTCAAACTATTTGTACCATTTCGAAAAGTATTTTTGTATCTTTAACGTGTCGTATCGTCGGCTATGCGTCGAGATGTGCGACAGGAAGGAAAAATGGAAGACGGCTAATGTGGATCGAACCGGAAAAAATACACACACGCTTAAATACATCCTGTCCGCCAACTGTCAACTCCCTGAACGCTGAAATAACGTGAGGGCCGGATAGAAATATGGCGTTCACGTTAACATGGCTAGCAAGAAACGACGGCAGCAGATACATCAGCCTTTTACACCGATGACTTTTATTTATTTTTAATTTGAAAGAGTGCTTTTGCAACCAGCGGGTTCATATCTCCAGGTGAGACCTTAAAAGGATGTGTTAAATGCCTGATGATTTGAGGCAAATTGTCCCGGCAGGTAGAGATCGGTTCATCCGGTTTCGGCACAGTCGTAATAACCACATTAATTAGTTGTGTGTTCATGACGGCATTCGAAGCTGTCACACATACTAGTATGGGGCTGATTGAAGGATTGCTAACGCTTTCGCTTCAGTTTATCTCCAGGGTAAGACTAGCGTTAAATAAATCTTTGAATAGAATTCAAAATAAATATTTGGATGACACTATTTGGACGAAAGTATCAGGAAAGATGACTTTCAAATCAGCCAAATGTGGTTCTTTCCCAAACTGTTAGCACAAACATTGTATAAGGACGTCTTCGGACATTCGCTTGACGTTGGCATTCCCTTCGCTTAAACTTGGAGACAAAACCTGTTCCAGCATCACAATGCTCCTGTACACAAAGCCAGCTTCATGAAGATATACTTTACATTGTTTGGAAGACGTCGAAGATCTTGCGTGTCCGGCTTTTGGGAACCTTTCGGGATGAATTGGAATTCTCACTGAACAACAGGCCTCCTCAATTCATCCTGCATCAGTACCCTCGTGGCTAAACGAGCACACGTCTACTTCACAATGTCTGGTGAAACATTTTCCCAAAACAGTTTATGCGAACAGCAAATGGGGCTCAATGGGTAAGGAGATGTGTAAAAATGTCCACAAAGCTCTTCTCCGTTCTGGCACCGAGGTGGTGGAATGAACTTCCCCTAGATGTCCATACGGCGGCGTCCCTGACTATCTTCAAGCGACGATTGAAGACCTACCTCTTCCTGAAACACCTAAATTAGCACTTTCCAAGTTAGCCTTGTAGAATTCAAGAGTTATATTTATATGAAGTTTGTAATCTGGCATACCACTGTGGATTTATTCATTGCTAGAGACTCGAAGCACTTTTCTACGTCGCTCTGGATAAGAGCGTCTGCTAAATGCCGCAAATGTAAATGTCCAGGTGTCCACAAACTTTTGCCTCATAAAGTAGATGGAAAGATAAAGCTTGAAACTCTATTTTATGTCTAAATCTCTCTCTTATTTTTCGTTCTCTGGTGGAACATATGGACACCTATCTCTTTCTTATCGGCCTGATCGCTCCGATACGCGCTCGTCTTTCTTAGCCCATCCGGCTGCGCCGTGAAAGTTGTTTATGCGCAAACAATCAATTTGCGGAAAAAAGAAACGGCGTCCACAGAACACCGGCCACCGTGACGGCCCGCTTGAGATGCGTGGCCCTGGTGCCGTGAACAATTAGTTCATTGAAATACACACGTCTGCCGATCCATCTGGCTTCCTGTCACTCGACGTGTGCCGCTCAAACACTTTCAGTTTGGAAGGATGTCGAGCGCAGAAAAACAGGCACGATGAACGTGACTAGCAAAAACCAACTATAGCATATTCGCATACTCTAATTATTAACTCCATTTTGATTCCTTCTTCTTTTGCAGCTTACGAAATACGAACCGCTATTTCCTTCTATCGAGGCCAAAAACATTTTCCAGGATCGATTGTTGTTGGTAGCAAAAACATTATATTGTAGCAAAACTAGCCTATCCAACTACACTTCGCTAGCTCGCTCTAACGACCTAAAGCTCCATGTAATAGACTGGGTGGTAGAACAGGTGACGAAAGGTGACGGATGTAATATCAGAGGGCTAGTTTCTCATTCACGCTTCACTACTACTGGAAACTCCGTCTGCCCAGAAGACCTGGGAAATATTCGCTAATTAAGTTCATTTGCTAGGAAAACAAACTCGGGACAGATGGCGCCGCTACAAAGCGTTCATCGATCTCGAGTCCCGATCGCGGCTGGCACTCGGGCCGGAGGTGCATTCAGAACGCTTGCTTGCCCTCAAGCAGATTTCTGTTTGGTGACTGGGATGGGAGGGGAAGAAAAAAAAAAAAAAAAAAAAAAAAACAGTAAGACTGGAGAACCGTAAATTACATGGGTCAATTTATGGATGAATAATTTCCATAACAATTCCAATGCCACCAGCTCATGGACACTTCTTTGTCAGCTCAAGGTTTTTAGAGACTTTTCCAGTTTCTAAATAAAAAACAGTTCAATTTCAAGAGCAGCCATTAAATCTGGTGCCAGTTAATATTGAAAAAGAGTTTATAGAGTGAAAAACTAAATCTGTTTTATATTCACCCAAATATCAGCAGTTTATTGTGTGGATTTTTGAGTTTATCTTTTTTTTTACATAAAAAAAAAAAAGATTTGGGGCAAAACATTTATTTCTCCCAATTCCGACTTTATTTCTTTCAATTCCGAATGTTTTTCTTGCAATTCTGACTTTTTCCCTCTCTCAATTCCGACTGAATTTTTTTGCAAAAAAGAAATTTTTGCAATTTCTTTATTTCTCTACAATTCTGACCAATCGGCCAATCGGCAGCGTCTCCCCTCTGTAGTGCCTTAAAGCTTTACACATTCAAAATGAAATTATCTACAATCAATAGATTGATCTGTGAAACAATGGATTGAATCATTGAGGACTAATATAGGCATTGTTTCCCACACCGCTCTGTCCCACACCTGGACAGAGCAGATACAGCCGTTGAAGCCTTAGCTCCTGTCGGCTATGTACATGCGTAGCATTGTAACATTAATGTGGGAGCAGAACTGATAGCTCAAGCTTTCTCTTGGTTGGTCTAAATACCCTTGACCTGAGGTTAGCTATAATGTTCGAAGTTGCTCCATGAAGAACCTTGGTGATCCCTGATCAAGAAATGTTGACAAGAGTAAATATTTTCGGTCTCGTCAGCTGTTCCTGCTGTGGTTCCACAGTTTTTCCCTCACATCCTGGTTAAATATCAGCACAGCCTTTCTAGACCCAGCACTGAAATGCATGCTTTTATTTGGCATCCACTTTTGCCAGACTTTAACCTTGAGCTGTCAAATATGACTACGATGCAAAAATCTGCAGATCTGTTAAATTTAAAGAAGTATAATTGTAGAACAAAATGGAAAAGAAATTTGGTAAAGAAAGTGAAAGGTGGTGGGGGGTTGTTTGTGTGTGGGTGGGGGGGCACTTAATTCAGCTCTATGCCTGCATGTTTGACCAACAGTGATTGGGAGAACAGCATCAGGAGCGATGCTCTCATATCGCTTTCATGTACTACATTCGTTTTAGCGAAATAACATGATTTAGGAACATCTGCCGGTAATCTAATCTAGTAATGCATCTCTCCTGGGATTGCTGTCCTTGCTCTTTTCCCCTGATGACTACACCCTTGAAACACACACACACTTTCTACGAAATGAAATTTCTTGTTTTTTGCATAGCAACGCAATAAATATCCCAACAAATAAGTATTAAAGTTTATCTTATATACAGATTGTGAAAATGTCTTTTCATGCACGTTCCTTTTGTTTCTATGCGACAAGCTCGTTCATTTAACGCCATGAAGATTTCAAACAAATATATAAATGCACATTATTCTTATTAAAACAATACTTCCTTAGCATGAATACCAGATTTAAACACACTCAGCATCCGGACATTTTGTTTCTCTAAACCTTCAGCTGAAATACTTTGGCCGTGCCTCTTTGGAAACCTTGCCAAAGATGTTCTTCACTAGTTATAGATTCCTTTTACGATCCAGTTTATCCCAGAGGATTTAGGTGTGGCGACTGGGCAGGCCATTCCATGATGGAGAACACTCCAGACGACTGCTCTTTAAATAACACCCGGCACATTGTCTTATCGTATGGTTCGAATTAGTCACAGTCCACATGGAGATGTACAGTGGGAGTTGAAGTATGGAATGGTAGCCATGTTGTTTTAGGAGTTCTTCCACTTTTCAAAACAAGTCCCCAAACTTTCCTTGCTCCAAAACAACCCCAAAGAATTAAACGTATACCTCCTTGTTTTACTGTGGGGGTAAAGCAGTCTGCAATTCTTCTGTTAGATGTAAAAAAAATATTCATTTAGGGCTCCACATAAACTTATTCCAGTCATTCACCGTCCAATTCTTCCTTTTATTTGGTTTGTTGCATAGAAATAAACGGAAAATCTCTCAAACTTTTAGGAACTTTTGACACTCACTGTATACATCCATATTTGGGATATAATTATCGGCTTAGTGTGTAGATAAACAACACAATACACTACATTCGAACGATTATGTAGAAATGTATGGGTTAGAATCTACCAAACATGCTCCAAAGAAGGACCAGTGGCAAGATCTTGAACGCCCAAGGGTCAGTGGTGAGGGCTAGGTTGACTGGTCCGATCTTACAGAAGAGCTCCCGAAGTATAAATTGCTTAAAAAGTTTACTGAACTCACGACCTTCCAATCAAAAGTCTTGTTTCGGTCTTATTTTTTCTCTTTGAGATGTTGCCTCAACACCTTTTTGCATCACTAACTCGTTCGATGCCGACGGTGGACAAGGTGTTAAAGTCTCCCGAAGGCCAGACAAAGTTTGTCTGCAATTTTCTCAGTTAAATTTCCATAAAAGTTGCACAGTGCCATAATGATTTTCAAGCCAGTTCTGTGAGTCACTTCAGACCAAAACGTTGGACACCTTGCCCCAAGCTGACATGTCTGCTAAAGGTGGTTATATCACAACGTTAGCTTAACAATGGACTGCAAATGTGGAGAATTTTAAACAAAACATCGTCTGACCTTAGAAGTCGTGAACCATGCGACAACTTTACAGCATGATGAAACTTGCTTAGGCGTCCTCCTACGCCATTTTGTTTGCGTTCCTTACATTCAAAATGTTTAATAAAACAAATATAGCTACTTTATGCTAGTTCCAGGACAGAGAAAGCTAGCAAATGCCTGATCATTTAGAAAGAAGGGAGTGGTTTTGATAGCCAATCAGGTGAAACCCCAAGTTAAATTATACCCAGTTCTGCCTTGAGTGTATTTAAAAAGATGAATAAAATAAAAAATCAGAACAATAAAAAAAAATATATATAGACAATCCAGGCAACTTCTTAGGCCAAACGGTGATATAAAATTCTCCTCAGAAATGTCTGCGATTTCAATATTGCAGCACGAGCTTCAGTTCAAAAGAATATTATGTCTCATTTTAGATAGAACTAAGTCCACTTTCAATCAATTTGACAAATATAATATTCCTAACAAGTCTAACCCAGGTGAAATGTCTTTACTTAAAGGTTTCTCTTTGAGATCTGAGGAAATGTAATTAGCATTCATTCGTGCGATTCGTTTAGGTATCGGCTTTGTCACAGATTTTCCTGGAAAAGTCTTTAGGGGAAGCAGAACAAGACCTAGAAAAAAAAAATAGTGGAATTTTTTTTTTTTTGAGACTAAAGGCGAAAAAAAGACTTAGCATGAAGAGGATATGAGCTCAACAATGCTTGATAACAGAGACCAACACCTGGGAAAAATTAGGTGATGAAATTTTGTGAAATCTTTTCTCCAAATACTCCCCCCCTCAAAATTCTGATTTCTTCAGAAGCTAATAAGACATGGCCAATTACTGGATTAGAGAATGACACTTTTCTAACATTATTTGCGAATATTTTGTATACTTAAATGCTATCCATATCTCTATTACAGGACCATATAGAATACTTGATTCTAAATGTCATTTGGTCCATTTACATTTATCGTATTTTGGCAGATGCCATTTTTCTGTCTTCTTTATTCAACTGATAAATAGTTGTGGTTGTATCCTCAAGGGCTCAGCAGTTAATGTATTCTCAAGGGCCCAAATGTTATTGTATCCTCAAGCGCCTAGCAGTTATTGTATTTTCAAGGGCCCAGCGGTAATTTTATGCTTGAGGGCCCATCAGCAATTGTATGCAGTGGATATATGGAGTGATTGTAAGCTCAAGGGTCCAGCAGTAGCTGTATACTTAAGGTGGTGCTGCTGGGATTTAAACTCATTAGAGGTACCTAGTGTACCTCTTTTCAAGTGTACTGCCAAGTGCTACTTGGCTACGAGTACATTTTGGTTTTCAATGGAGCTGTAGTTGGATGTTTAAGGGGCCTAGCAGTGATTGTATGCTCACGGGGCTCAGCAGGAGTTGTATACTTAAGGTGGCATCTTGGTGTTGCTGGAATTTAAACTCACCGGAGGTTCCTAGTGTACCTCTCTTCAAGTGTACTTACAAATGCTACTTGCTACATTTATTTATAGGCCCAGCAGTGATTGTATGCTCAAGGCCCCAGCTGTAGTTGGGTACTCAAGGCCCCAGCGGTAGTTGGGTACTCAATTGGCCTAGCAGTGATTGTATGCTCAAGGCCCCAGAAGTAGTTGTGTGCTCAAGGCCCAGTAGTAGTTGTGTGCTTAAGGCCCCAGCTGTATTTGGGTACTCAATTGGCCTAGCAGTGATTGTATGCTCAAGGCCCCAGAAGTGGTTGTGTGCTCAAGGCCCAGGAAGTAGTTGTGTTCTCAAAGCCCCAGAAGGAGTTGTGTTCTCAATGGACCAGCAGTAATTGTATGCTCATGATCCAAGCAATAGCTGGATTCTCAAGGGTCCAGCGGTAGCTGGGTGCTCAAGGGCCGGCTTGGTTTGAACTTACAACCTTCCAGTCAGAAGTCCACCACCGTAACCACTGAGGTACCACTTCCATCTAAATAGAGGGATGGAGTGAACAAGTGGTTACGATACAATACAATATGTAGGTACGTTATATACAGTATGCAAAACATCCATTTTGGGGAAGAAAGAAGGAATATCAAATTTCTAAACCTTGACTCTTCAAAAAAAAAAAACCTCTTCTAATCTTCTATAGTGGCTGCATCTAATCTCAGACCTGATCTTTCAGAAGCCATTAGTTTTCCGTCTGAGGGGTCTATAAGTAATCGCTTGCAAAACCAGGCTGAGATAGACAAGTGCTTGTACCTGACAACAGATTTAATATAATTCAGCAGGCTTCTGACTTCATTCCCGGTGTCTCTCTCTCTCTCTCTCTCTCTCTCTCTCTCTCTCTCTCTCTCTCTCTCTCTCTCATTCCCTCGTCAGCTGAGAGATAGACGCTCATATCTCGAAGCCCATCTCCCTTTCGTTCTCTAGCATCCTGTTTTCTTTCCCTGAGAAAGTGTTTTTACTTATGCTCTATTATTTTGTTTCTCTCTCCATATCTCTCTCTCTCCCTCTCTCTCTCTCTCTCTCTCTCTCTCTCTCTCTCTCTCTCTCTCTCTCTCTCTCTCTCTCTCTATCTCTCTCTTTTTCTGATCTATCACTGATAGGTAGAAGTTTATACCTGTAAGTTTGCTTTTCTTTCCTTTCCTTTCCTTTCATTAATTCCTACTTCGTTTCTCTCTCTCTCTCTCTCTCTCTCTCTCTCTCTCTCTCTCTCCATCCATCCATCCATCCACCCATCCATCCATCCATCCATCCATCCACTTTTTTGTTGGCTGATAGCTAAAAACTTAAAAAGCCCAACTTCAAATCCAAGTTCTCTTTCCAGTCAGTGTAATATTTCCACTCCATCTCTCTCTCTCTCTCTCTTCCTCTCTCATTCCCTGAGCTCACCATTCCTGGCAGGCCTTTTTTTTTTAAACACACATCACTCACTCCCGTCCGCGAGCCCTGGAACCGAAGCCGGGACCTTCAGGTGTCATTGAGCGCGTCTCGGTCCGTGTGCAGCTTAGCGAGTTGCGTGTAAGCGTGTGTGTAAGAGAGTTATGAAGATATCGGAGTGTAAATCTGATTTCTTTGGACAGATGGCAGGAGCGTCAGTGCACCCACAGATGCACTCCTCATTTTTATTCAGGGACACACTCATCCCAGTCTGGGGAGGAGAGAAAAAAAAGAAAAAAAAATGGACAAAAGAAAAGTGCATAATGCGAAGAGGGGTTTGGAGAAAGTGAAATATCAGAGTGATAGCTCATTTGAAATGCAGAAATCTCTGCGTTATTCATTTGTTTCTAATTTGCAGCATACTTACTGTAAAAAAAAAAAAAAATTGGCTGGGAAGTTGAACATTGATTTATTTCGTCTCTCATAAGATATGAAAGACGTGCTGTGATGGTGCGCCAGCTTCGAAGACGAGCCGCCCATACGCACCGGCTCTGCTTATATCGCTGTTTTATTCGGTAACATGAGTCACGATGTAGAACGACAAAAGAGAACCTTGTTTCTATAGAATACAATGGAACGCATTGATGCATTGATGCGGTAGAAGAAGGAAAAATAAAAACAGAGCAGAACCCATCTTGCCAAGACGATCTTGTGTTTTATTTGCTTCAAAAGGAGATAAGAAAAGAACAACAACAAAAGCATATCGCATTTATTTATTTATTTATTTACACATTTCTTTATTTTTGCTCCCCCTCTCTGGTGGGTAACATCGCAGTGCTTATGTTTAGCCTGCAAATTCGAGGCTTATTTTTATCCGTGCCGAAACAATCCCTCAGTATCTTCCTCCAGCGCCGGTCCAGACATGCGCTCAGCGAAGCTCTTCAAGCCCAGCTGCTCTTCCCGAAGAACAAAAGGACCAGAACGATGGCGAAAAATAGAACGGCAAAAAGAAAAAGATCCGTGTAGTCGTTAAACCAGGAGGATTTCGGTATTTAGGCAGTGATTGAGATGGTAAGATTTTAGTATGTTCCCTGCTCGTCCTCGTTTTTTTATTTTTTTTTATTCCCTCGCCAGAAATCTGGCCTGACTTTTAAAGTTTTTGGTAACAATGGCACCAAGGAGCCCATGGTGATTGATCATTGAAAATAAATATACTTTAAATATACACTGATCCAGAACAAAAGTGTATACAGTGGATATCAAAAGTCTACACACCATTTTGAAATTGCACTTATATTATTAAAATGTTCCAATAAACAGAAATCCAGAGGAAAAAAAAATCCGGAATTAAAAAATAAATAAATAAATAAATAAACAGCAGGTTTTGCCTCTATTACAGCATATAGCCTTTGCAAATAAATCTCTATTACCAAAAATAATTAAGTTCCATCAAATTCTCACGTGTTCAACCCTTTTTAGGTCGTTCCATAAGTTTTCGATAAGATTCAAAATTTCCAAGAGGATAATTCATCTTTTTCTTTGCTGTTTCGGTTCATGTTGAAATACGAAATTCCTTTTAATTTTCAGCTTTTGGATAGATGACCGAAGGACCGAATTGTGTCCAAATGTGTTAGAATTTTGAGTTTATTTTAACATCTATCTAGACAAGTGCACCTGGCCTTGCTGAAAAAAAGCAGCCTCAAAGCATTATTCTAGCCCCCACCATGCTATACTGTAAGTATGGTGAACCCTTTATATATATATTTACTGTACTCTATATAGACCAAAGAGCTGTTCATGAAAATATAATCCGCTGGTTAATCCAACTATCCAGCGTTTAAAATCCTAACCAGTAGTAAAGCTCACTTTTCCAGTATTTCTGACCAATTCGGAAACTGGGAAATGGTGCTCATTCCAGTAGGAAGTCCTTTCCAATGTATAATTCCAGCTCGGAAGGATTTTTCCAAAAACCTTTGTCCATGTTTTTTGTTTTTTTTTTTGGTATAAGACCCTTCTATAAATCTGTTTTTTCTACAGATGTTTACCACAAACTTGGGGGCACACAAATATATATTCGATAAATGCATTGGCATTAAATATTTTGCTCATTTGAACTGGGAGTCCCGAACCAGTTCCAACATGACAACATTGCACAAAGCCAGCTCCATGAAGATATGCTTTTACATGGGTTGGAGTGGAAGATCTTGGGTGGTCTGCTATAGAGCTTTCATAGAGTCAACCCTAATAGGATGAATGTGGGTGCTGACTGCACCCCCAGGCCTCTTCACCACCTCCTTGTTGAATTAAAGGAATGTCTTTGCAGAAGAGTGGAGGTTATTATAAGAGCCAATGGGAACTAAATGTGGAATGGGATTTTCAAAAAAAAGAAAAAAAGAAATATAAGCACATACCAATCTTATGACCATAAGATTGGTATGTGCTTATATTTATTTATTAATTTTTTTTTTTGAAAATCCCATTCCACATTTAGTTCCCTTTGTCCACAAAGTTTCGATTTCCGAGTTCCCATTTGTTCTAAATGCAGCATTAGTTGTTTATTTTTACTACTTCCACATAAAAAAGCCTGACTGGAAAACACGGACAATTCTAGACTCCAATTAGTGCGGAGTCTGTTGGGGACGTTCATCCGATGGGATAAGTCTTAATCTTGAACTCCATTAAATTCCTTTTTTTTTTTTTCGTTTTCTAATCTCCTCTTTGTAAGCATTATAGAGAAGTAAACAATCAGCGGCTGGTCCCAAGACCCCGTGCCTTTGTTTTGCAATTGCTTGGTTTTAACATAACCCGAGCATCGAAGCTCATAAAAACGCAAGACTGCTTCCTGCACAAGACTACGCTGATCTGATCGGCTGCATGTTACCTTCGTAGCAATCTGAAAAAAAAGGTAGTGATCATAGATGAAGTGAACATACGGTTCTCGAAAGTTCACAAATGCGTGTTGACTGATAATGCTGTGGTCTTTCCTACTGCTCTGGTATTGCAGCAGGTTGAATCATCCATGTAACCTAACTAAGGGTCATTATTACTCAGTCCTAATCTCAAGCCCAATCCCATTACCCAAGAAGCTAAAGGGATGGGTTGTGTTGGTCAGGTGAGAACAGATAAGGAGTCGTTGGATACAAATGCAACACGTGTATTGTCAATAATTCGTTATTAGAGTGGGACTGATTGCTATGTATTATTATATTATATATTAAATTATACAGTATATTATATATTACAGGGAATTGTGCATGCCGTGTATCATATAGTATATATATATAAATAAGAGTATGATTTATTATTATTATTGAATGTAATTATATATTTTTTTTAAAAATTGTATTACTATATAGAACATTTTATAATGGATGTACCAAAACTTAACAGTTAAAGTGGGACTGTGAAAAAATTATAAATACATGAATTAATTAACTAATTAATACAATTAATTAATTAAAACACAAACACACCCTAGACTTTATAAATATTTTACAAATATTTATAAATAATGGATAGAGATATAAATGAACACGTTTACATTTCACATAAATGAATATCTAAAGTCATAAGTCAGTATGTTTCAATGTTTGGGTACAAACACTGAAAAGTGGTGGGAAGTGAGAGGAAAAAAAAAAGAGAGAGAGAGAGAGAGAGAGAGAGAGAGAGAGAGAGAGAGAGAGAGACCCTATTTGTAGTCATCAGGACAAGGCAGAGAGAGAGAGAGAGAGAGAGAGAGAGAGAGAGAGAGAGAGAGAGAGAGAGCTTGTAACTAATTCAATAAGTACTATCAGATTACCGACTTTAGGGAAATCTTTTTCCATGAACTGATGTGAAAAGCCATTTGAGCCTGAAATTCTTTTCCTTCAGTTGAATTAGGAGACTCAAACGCAATGCCCCTGTGTACAAGTTCCATCAAATTCCAAGAGGATCTCCTGTGTTTAACCCTTTTTAGGTCATTCCATAAGTTTTCGATACGATTTAAAGTTCAAAGAGGATAATTTATCATTTTCTTTGCTAATTTGGGTCATTATGTTAAAAATTCCTCTTCATTTTCAGCTTTCGGATAGATGACTGAAAGATTTGTGTCCAAATGTCTTAGCATTTGGAGTTTATTTTAACATCTATCTTGAGAATGCACCTGGCCTAGATGAAATAAGCAGCCTCAAAGCATTATTCTACCCCCACCATGCTATACTGCCAGTATAGTGTACACTTCATAGATCCTTTATAGAGCATGACATTTTTTTACCTTCACTTGAATTAGGGGACTCAAACCCATTCCAGCATGGCAATGCCCCTGTGTACAAAGCCAGCTCCATGAAGATATGGTTTAGAGTGGAAGATCCCCTGCTATAGAGCTTTAAACTCAAACCTATAGAACCCCATTGGGATAAACCGGGACACTGACTCTATCCCAGACCTTCTCACTTCATCCTGCATCAGTACCTGACCCTCAACTGGCTAAATAAGCAGAAATCTCCACAAACAGATTCCAACAAAAAAGCACATATGAATCTTCTAGTGAGGTATCTGCAAAGTTTTGCATTCAGAAATAAAATTCACAGAATGGTGCGAAAAACATTGAGCGAGCGAAAAGTCATAGGAACTCATAATCACTTGTTGCAAACATTTTAAGCAGGAAAGCCTCTCAGAAAACATTGAGGAAGTACCAGAAGGTCACTACTGACTTTTTAGATATGATAGGATTTCATTCTGAGTGCCATTATTCGGAGAACTTTCTCCTTTTTCGCACTTCCCTTTCCCTTCGTTCGCCATCCCTCGTTTCACACCTCCGTAGCTAATGTACTGATTTTAGAAGTAAAGCGATGCACTGGCCGTGTCACCCACACGCCGAGCTGGTAATACTCTGTCTGTCGTTTTACAAGACGGAAAGAGAGAGAGATAGAGAGAGAGAGAGAGAGAGAGAGAGAGAAAGAAGTAGAAACTCTTCACTTTCAAGCTTATTAAAATAGAAGCAAAACCTCATTACCATAATACATAGAACGCCACTTAGGTTTCTGATGCACACCAACTAAGAACAGAAAAAGATTGATAAAGAGAGAGAGAGAGAGAGAGAGAGAGAGAGAGAGAGAGAGAGAGAAAGCGAGAAGAGTTTGCAGGTTTCATGCTTAATTAGGCCAGCCTCGAGTGGTCTGACAGTCGGAATCGAATCCCTCACTTTCTATCCAATAGTGCTTCATTGGAACATTTATTCTGGAACACTAATAAGTGCGTGGCTGTGAGGATCTGGGATCATTTAGCCAGTGACGTCAGGTGCTAATCCCAAAGATGTTCAGGAGGTCAGGGGATCTGTGCTGGGGATGTCCCGGGTCCAATCTTAACACCAACAAGCAAGTCTTCGTCGAGTTTGCCTTGTAAACACTGACATCGTCATGCTGAAACCAGTGTTTAAGCCCCTTTGGTCCAATGAGGGAAAAATGTATAGCTACAGCATACAAACAACATATTCTGTACAAACCATGTACTTCCACTAGGTTAAATATGACTTCAGAAAAAGTGTCCCTTTACACTTTCACTTAAATAAAAGTACAAAAGTATTTGCATTCAAATAGACCTAGATATCCAAAGGGACACCATGGTATAAAATGCCTTATGCTAGCTTTCCATTCGCCCTTTACTTGAACTGGGTTCCAACATAGCAATGCCCCTGTTCACAAAGCAAGCTCCATGAAGATATGCTTTCTATGGGTTGACGTGGATCTTGAGAGACCTGCTATCAAGCTCGGACCTTTACTTAATGAATGAATTGGAAGGTTATGTGCACCCCAGGACGTTTTGGAGACAAGGTGAGGGAGGCGAGATTGACATGGTTTAGACATGTGCAGAGGATGGACATGGGGTATATCAGTAGGAGATTGCTGAGGATGAAGCCACCAGGAAGGAGGAAAATAGGAAGGCCAAGGAGGAGGTTTATGGATGTGGTGAAGAAAGACATGCAGGTAGTTGGTTTAAAAGAGTCAAATGTAAAGGACAGGGTGGTATGGAGACAGATGATCCGCTGTGGTGCCCCCTAATGGGAGAAACCAAAATAAGAAGAAGAAGTAGCTGACTAATTAGATTAACTATTAACTTGTCCAATATTGAGTGGAACATCTTCCCAGAAGAGTGCAGGTTACTTTAAACGGCAATTGAGGACCAAATGCGGTATGGAAGGTGCAGTTCAAATGTTTGTACACTGAGAATTTTACATCTTTTTTAACATACTGGCGTACAAAACAAAAAACATTGATTGTTGAAGTGATAAAAATAACATAAATAAAAAATCCTTTGCTCCGGTGTCCACATACTTATTTCATACAGGACGCAGTGAAGGTATTCAGGTGACGTGGTCGAGTAAAAGATGTACTGCAGTATACATTATTCTTATTATGCTTAACAGATGACTCACGGATAGTGTTTTAAACATGAGATGGTAATGGATTTACACACTACTGCAAAAAAGTGGCTTTGAAGCTAAACCGAGCAAACAGCCCGAGCGATCGTGATGTAAATGAAATACATTTTTAATCAACTAAGATTTTAAGATGGTTGTCTGATGCTTGCATCTAGTAGGTAGTTGTAAAGAGCACTTTCTTCATGGATACACTTGCCCCTGCATTACCAATGGTATACAAATGGCATTGTAATTGCTAAATCCTCCTGGATACCTTGAGGAACACCTAAAAATAAGTTTTTCATGCCACTCAAGATCTTCCACATCTTCCAAACCATGCACACCATATCGTCATGGTGCTGGCTTTGTGCTTTGACGCATTGTCAAGCTGAAACAGGTTTGAGTCTCGTAGAATTTACAGACAGTGTCATTGAGTAAAAGACAGGAGGTGGAGCAGGAGGTAGCAGAAGATGTTGAGGTTTTTGTTTGGAGTGACAAGGATGGGCATAATTAGAAATGAGCTGATTAAAGGGACAGCGCATGTAGGACGTTTTGAAGACAAGATGAGGGAGGCGAGATTGAGATGGTTTGGACATGTGCAGAGGAGGGACATGGGGTATTTTGGTAGGAGAATGCTGAGGATGGAGCCACCAGGAAGGAGGAAAAGAGGAAGGCCAAAAAGGAGGTTTATGGATGTGGTGAAGGAAGACAGGTGGTTAGGGTGAAAGAGGCAGATGTAGAGGACAGGGGGGGTATGGAGACGGATGATCCGCTGTGGCGACACCTAACGGGAGAGGCTAAAAGAAGTTCAAGGGAAAATATCTTTGTCCATATAGTGTATGTTCTTTCCTGCTGATGCTTTAGCGTCTCCACAATTCATATCCCTGAAATTGGACCGATGGATTTTTTTTCCCATCAGATTTATCAGGAACTTTCTCCCACAGTCCCTTGCCGAACCCCCACGCCCATGCCCATGCCCATGCCCATGCCGCCAAGCCGTTGAAACGAAGAGATTCAAATTAATTATCACGCTCAAAACAGTGCCTCATGTATTAATCAGCTCTTTGGCTCTTCATTTTTGTTTCTTAGGCATGTTATCTGTTTAATTTGTGTACGTCTTCGCTATCCTGTACACGTCGGACAATTTCGCTGACATCGGACAATGTGTCTGATACAGGATTCTAGCTGCTGGACAGTTCTGGGTGTTCTTTGTTGTGTTTTTAGGTTTGATAATGTTTCCAAATGTTTTCAATTGATGAAAGGTGTATTATATAATTGCTTCAGTTTGCTCTTTATTCACAGTCATCCGGAAAGTATTCCCAGTCCTGCTATTGTGATAGATGCAGTTAGCATTGTCGTGCTCAAATATGCTAGGGCTTCCCTTAAAATAATAAATAACATTTTCTGGATGGAAGCATTATGTGGATGAGAAACCACACCCCTTGCTGATTTGAAATGTATAGTAGCTAGTAGTGAGCTCTCTACCGTTGGAGAACGATCTCCTTCTTTTTTGTCTGGCTACTTCCGTTAGAGTTACAACGAATATTTGGCATATAGCATAAGAATAAGCTTAGCCGAGTTTTTCCATCGTTCCCAGAACAGCCTTATCAAATCTCCTTGGCTGTTTTACAAGGTTGCAACAGTTGCGGTATTTATAGTTTTTTTATAACTTTCGTTCAAACTTTCCGTGAACCTGCTAAATATTTAACTACACGTCCCCAGTAACGCTCTCCGCTCTCTAACAGGAGCCTGGCCGAGCTCTCCAATACGCCGCCATATGATCAACGGAAATGTCTCAGCTCGAGAGCGACGTCCGTCCCTTGACGCTTGTGCTGCGAGACGAACAGCGAGATGAACATCGAGATAGATCGGTGAGTCTGATATCATACACCGCTATTTCTCGAAAGCCCCAGAGATGTCGCCCGTCTACCAATCTGTTTTTATAAAGCGCAGCTCGCCATCATGGCCAGCTTATGCAACAGACGGAAGCTATTAAGACGAGGCTTGCAAACAAGAAAACTATTTTTCTCTTCTCTTTCCCCCTACCCCCACCACCAACACCACCACCACGCTCGTGCTAAAAAAAAACCTGCTCAAATACATAAACACCTGCTGTACTGTTGGGGCCTCTGATGGATTTAACCAAAGAGTGTTCATTTAGTTGGGGTGGATTGTGTGTGTGTGTGTGTGTGTGTGTGTATGTGTGTGTGGGGGGGCTTTTTTGGATGGGCGATGAAGCTTGTTACTTAGCGTTCTCCATGTTTCGATGAATAAATATGGACTCCGGTTGCCAAATCTGCTAAAATGCAGGCAGTTTTGAATGAAGCTTTATAATCGCATCCTCCTGTCCACTCAGCCCAGAAGCTTCTGCTTTGCTTTTCCATTTCCCAGAAGTGCATATGGAAGGTGGTGCATCCACAAACAAGTCGAAGCCCAGAAAACGATCAGAAAGGCATCTGTATTAGTATCAATAATGGCAATAAAACCAAGAAGGTTTTTATGCTAGTAATATTCTAATTATGAATTAATTGTATTATTTATATATTACTTTAGTTTTCATCTATCTATCTATCTATCTATCTATCTATCTATCTATCTATCTATCTGTCTGTCTGTCTGTCTGTCTGTCTATCCAACCATCCATCCATCCATACATCCATACATCCATCCAGTTGCATTCAGCTGATATAGTGCAACTTAAACATTTCTGTTACACACACTCTCTCACACACACTCTTTTTCTCTCTCTCTCTCTCTCTCTCTCCCCCTCTCTCTCTTTCTCTCTCTCTCTCTCTCTCTCTCTCTCTCTCTCTCTCTCTCTCTCTCTCTCTCTCTCTCTCGCTCTCTTTCTCTCACACTCACTCTCACTCTCATTAATTCTCTTTCTCTCGCTCAAACTTTTCCACTTCTCTACTTGTTTGTCCAATTTTCTGATCTGCAGCTTTTAGGTGGAAGTCTCTCCCTCTCTCTCTCTCTCTCTCTCTCTCTCTCTCTCTCTCTCTCTCTCTCTCTATATA
>MU551531.1:5349124-5587201 GCA_024362625.1 Silurus asotus
CTCTCTCTCTCTCTCTCTCTCTCTCTCTCTCTCTCTCTCTCTTTCTCTCACACTCACTCTCACTCTCATTAATTCTCTTTCTCTCGCTCAAACTTTTCCACTTCTCTACTTGTTTGTCCAATTTTCTGATCTGCAGCTTTTAGGTGGAAGTCTCTCCCTCTCTCTCTCTCTCTCTCTCTCTCTCTCTCTCTCTCTCTCTCTCACACACTGAAGATGTTTCAGGGTGTTCTGTGAAAGAGGAAGAATCGGACTTTACACCAGAACTGAACTAAATCTTCACACCCCCTCCCCCCAACCTGTAATCATCATGTTCGTTTTTAATTTATATATTTTAATTTATTTATCAATTTATTTATTTATTTCATTAGTCATGACTTGTGTTGAATAAAGGATTGTTAGAGCAAGAGAAAAACTCTCTCTCTCTCTCTCTCTCTCTCTCTCTCTCTCTCTCTCTCTCTCTACATATATATATATATATTCCTGACAACTTCTCTCACTCAACTCTGTCTTTCCTATTTTCCACTTCTCCACTTGTTTATCCAATTGTTGGAACTGCAGCTGTTAGGTGGTATTGTCTCTTTTTCCTTCTCTCTCTCTCTCTCTCTCTCTCTCTCTCTCTCTCTCTCTCTCTCTCTATATCTTTTTTACTCTCTACTTCTCTACTTGTTTATCCAAACCACATTCTCTAAACCAGGGCTTTTAGGGGGAAGTCTCTCTCTCTCTCTCTCTCTCTCTCTCTCTCTCTCTCTCTCTTTCTCTCTCTCTCTCCCATTTGAACCCTCTCCTCAATCTGACGAGGGTTTTTTTTCCAGCACTGCAGTGAGGGTGAATGGGGGTGGGGGGGAGCTCTCGTGGCTCTCGACTTTCCCCGTCTTTATGATTACAGTTTCCTATTACCTGCCTCCAGCCGCAGAGATAGGAGGCCTGCCGAGCACCGTGGGAGCTGCTCTATTGCTGAGCATTGTGATGAGTTTTCCACTGATGTTTTCCTGCTAGCTCCTCTTCAGCCTGTCAGTTCTGCTTTCTCCGCTACCGCCCCCCCAGACCCCCCTTCGTCTTCTCTGTCCTCCTCCCTTCTTCCCTCGCTCACTTCTCGTGTCTATTTTCTCTGAACACAGCTGAGCCATTGTCAGTGTGATGGAAGGCAGTGTGTTGGTGGGATGCGCCTCTCAGTATGTGGAAGTGTGTATGTGTGTGTGAGTGTGTTTGAGTGCGTGGGCATGAGTGAGTGTGCGAGTGTGTTTGTATGAGTCATTAGAGGAAGGAACTGGTGTCAAGATGTGCTTAGGCTCAAATTTAAATAGGTTATGAGAAACGTATTTGTGATGCGAAGACGTAACATTTTTCTGGCCCTGAAAAATATACATAAAACATTATAGGTTTTATTAAAGTATCAGATATTTTGTCTTACGGGTCTCTTTTTTTCTCTACAATTATAAATCCAACTTCTTGTGCAATCATTCATACTCTTTCAGTAAGTGCTTTAGGACCACATCCCCAATTTGCCCCTGCATGTCACTTTCCACTTTCATAGACCTCCTTGTTGTTTCTAGGTCTTTCCGATTTGAATACATAACCTTCCACAGGATGACCAGCAAATCTTTGACATCTTCAGGTTAAGGGGCTTGTTGCCCGGCTGGATGTTAAACACGTGCTCCACCTTCCAATTGAGGATGCACAGATGCACAATATAGTTCAGGTCTGGGGACATGCTTGGCCACTCCATCACCGTTACCTGCAGTTCGGCCCAGTTTCTGAAGGGAGGGCATTATGTTCTGCTTTAGAAAGTCACAGTACGTGTTGCAGCCCCAGACCATGATGCTACCACCACCATGCTTGACTGTAGGCAACACACAATTTTCTTGGTTCTCCTCACCAGGGCATCCCCGCAACATTCTGGACACCAAGTTTATCTTAGTCTCACCAGACCACAGGACAAAGTTCCAGTAATTCATGCTCTTGGACAGGTTGTCTTCAACAAAATGTTTGCGGGTTTTCTTGTGAGCAGCTTCAGAAGAGGCTCCTTTTGGTACGACGGCCTGGAAACCGCCTTGTTGCAGTGTGCAGGTCACGGTCTTCTGCACCTGATATACAGCATGTGGACTCTTTGATGGCTCCTCGCGAGGTCTGTTCCAGGTGAAACCCGTTTTGGAAAACCTCTATATGACTCTGGCCTCTGTATGGTAACTCAGTTTTAGGGTTTAACCCATCTTCTTATAGCAGAGGCCATCTTTGTGGAGAGCAACAGTTCTAATTCCCAAATCCTCAGAGAGAATTTACCATGAGGTGCCATGTTGAACATTCAGTGGTCAGTATGAAAGAATTGTACTCAAAGCACCACATTTGAACTGCTCTAACAACGGTTGCTGAAATGAGCGGCGTACTCACTTTTGTGAGATACTGTAAATATACAGTATATATAAATAACAAATTGGGAATAAATATGCCATTTTCTCGCCTTACAGTAATTTTGCCTCTTGTATGACTGAGGGTTATTTCTGTTGGTCCCGTTCTCTTTCTAATGATTCTTCCTGGCAAACTTTGTCAAGCCAAGACTATAACTGTTTACATATACGCATGTATGAAGAAAACAGAATGTAGGCATGACGTGGCCACTAAATATATACATCGCCACTTTACACTTCGGCATGTCACTCTATATATAAAAAAAAAAAACGTTGAAGATCATACAGTATTAAGAGCATCATATTAGAATATTCTCAGTGATTATACACTGTATGAACAAAAGAATATGGACACCAGACCTTTCCACCATATGCAATTTTTTCACCAGAAACGCTGAAGGTACACAGTTGGGTAGGATGTCTTGGGGAGTGCTAACATGACATTTTCCCTTAACTTGAACTTGGAGACCCAAACCTGGTTCAGCATGACAATACCCCAGTGCACAAAGCCAGCTCCATTGATATATGGGTTGGACTGCTACAGGGCTACTGAATACCAGTAGGGAACATTTGAACACTATTAAGCATCTATGATTCGGTAGGTTTCTATAGTGGTTTCTTTGGTTTGATGAGAACCATGTAATGGTGTACACACACATGATTTTATGGAAAGCAATTGGTGACGGTTTATTGGTAGTGTTGGGATTTGCAGAGGAAACCATTTGGTATTTTTCTGATGGCATCTGTTTATTTAATTATTTTTACTAGGGTCATTTGTATGAACCAACCAACCACCCAACCAAACCAAACCAAACCAAACCAAACCAAACCAAACCATCCATCCATCCATCCATCCATCCATCATCCATCCACCCATAATTTTTTTATCTTATTTTTAGTCTTACAATTGACAATAGACAATAAAGCTAACTAACTAGCTGGCTAGATAACTTAAAAACCAGCTAACAAGAGATTCCCATGGTTAGGATTTTAGATGGCTAATAATGTTGCAAAAATGTGTTCGCTCAAATTTATTTTTTTTTTTTTACTTTTTATTTCTACAACTGGCAAATTGTCGACAAAAAAAACGAACAAATTGTTAGCTAACTAGCCAACTAACGATGAATATGTATGTATATATAGTATGTTTTTATAGTCACGATTTTGAACAATTGTCATATTGTGGACAATAAATTTAACTAACTTTCCTACGAATCTCTCAATATCATCATTTGTTTCCACCTCCCGCCAAACTTGCTAATTTCTCCCATACGTTTGAAAGGGTTTTGCCTTCCAGACACGAATACATTTTATTACGTGCTAAATTGCTAACTGACCTTCCCACAACAAACATTATATAAGGTGCATACATACAGTAACTGTCTCGAACCTGGAGCTTCCCTTTCTGTCCATCGAGTCAGAAGCTCGCAATTATCCCTGAGTCTCGAGTTCCCTTATCTGGGACACACAGTTTCTCAATCTCTCGCCATATCTCTACCGTTCTGTAGCTGTCACACTCTTTTCAGCAGTGTTCAGGACCTCACACTCTCTGGCTTTACCTAATGAGAGTTCTATATATTTATTAAAACGTGTGACGTAAAGACGCGCTAAGAATTTTGCTAAGAGCTGAGACCGGCATCTGAAATTTTTTCTAGATCGGCTGTGAATGTTTCATTTGTGTCCCGCTTTACGTTGGACATTGGTCCTCTCAGCCCTCCCTCTGTAAGCCAACCGTCTATCGACTAAGGACCTGGGAATGCACCTCATTGCACATGAAACAATTTAACAGGAGACCACCCGTCCTCGTCCTGCCCCTTGACTTGTAGCATAACAAAAAGCCGAAAAAGAAGCTTAGCATGACGTGCTTGTTATTGCCGACCCGGCGCTTTTGCATGCCACAGGTGGGTGGATTTTGGATTTTTCCAAGAACAGCAGGTGGTAATTGGAGAGCGGATTAGTTTGGATAAATCGCCTTATTTTCGAAAAAATATCTCCAGCCCTCGAATCTCGAACTCCTATTCAATTTCCTTCCTCTTTCTCGCACTCATTAATCACCCGTCTGCTCCTCGTTTTTTTTTTTTTTTTTGCCAGATTTTATTCCATGCTCTTTTTAATGTAGTGTTTCTTTTTTCAATCACTTGATTTTCCTCCATTTTCCGGCTCCTCCTCCTCCTCCTCTGCTGAAGTGGATCTCCAGAGCGCTGCTATCTGTACATCTGGGGCTTTAATGTCAGGCTGACTGAAAGCTATACAAATCCGAACGAAAGCTTTTTTCAAGAAAAAGAAAAGAATACAAAAAAAAAGAAACGTTTGATATTAGCTGATAACTTTTGATCGTTTCTTTTGAGTTCGTTAACTATAAGCTCTGTAAATGGATGGCGACGAAGGGGGGGGGGGCCTCGTCGCCGCCTCGCAGCTCCAGGGTTCCAGAGATTGACCCCTAAGTTCATATATTGTATACGCAACAGTATTTATAGTTACTAAATACTTTACTCTTGGTGAATCGTATTCTTTGACATTAGGTCCCTGCTACCGCAAAGTGAGTTTGAATCTTTTTTTGTTTACCGATAACAACCGATGCAAATATATTCTGTTTTTTATTTATATATGTCACCTTACTCTGAAAAACACTAAGCTCTCGGGGGCTGACATTTGGCCTCAGGGATGCGAAAGAAAAGAAAGAAAGACGTAAAAGAGAGAAGGCTGAGGAATGCAGGCAGGGAGATCTCATATTTAATAAGTAAACTGACGCCGGCGTGGGCGAGGCCGACATTTTTCTCTCCGTCGGTCTCCTGGGGTGAGCTCAGTCAGCCATTTTTCAAGCGAAACTGAAGGATTTAGGTTATATCTAGAAAGCCCATGAGATGCATCGTAGCATTTCCTCGTATGGAGTAGCAGAGGTATTGGGGTGGGGGTGGAGGTGGGGTAAAATTAAAGCAGGAAGAAAATGGAGGGAGACTTTTTTTGTCTTAACATCTTTGACTTTTTTTTCTTTTTTTGGGGGGGCAGGGGGTGCTATTTGGAGCTCCACCAATCAAGCCGAATATATAAAATAAATTGATAAAAATTCATTTTTTTATAATAAATCAAAAAAAGAAACAAAATTCCCAGGTTTAAGAAATCTCAATTAGGAAATACTGTGGTCTTATGTTTTTTTTGGTGTTTTTTTAATCACCTAGACCTACATATACAGGAGCAATCCAAAATAGATCGCTTTACTCCAGAGAAAATTCCCAAAGGGTCAAGCGAAAAGGGCACCCATGTTCGATAACCTCCTTCTGCAAAATAGAGGTCTCGGGATAGGCCACATGGAAGATGGTTGGAAGAAATGAGGGCGTATGGAGCCTTAGGCTGAAAAGAAAGCGAGTCAATTATCAATTTGTGACCTGAGTATAAAAATGAATTTTTAAATCTCTGATATTTATAAACCTTCCGTCATGTTCATTTTACCAGCGATGGGTGTTTAAAAGCAGAGCTGGATAATGCTACTGGGGAGATGAGGACAAATCGGCAACCAAAACTGTGCCTTGTCACGTCAAGTGGAAAATGTAACGGAAGGCGAACCTCGCCGGTTTTGGAGAAAACGGGCTTGTTGGCTATCCATACCGTGCTCCCAGACAGTTTGGCAATCAAGTACAGGATTCGAAGGTATACTATGTGCACATTCTCCCTTTTTTTTTTTTGCCCTTTTCCCTTTTTTTTTTTTTTTTTTTTTTTACATCCTTTTCAATAAATAATGGAGAGAAAAAAAAAAACACACAGAGCTCTTTTTAGCCACTTGCCCAGAAAGCACAGATGCTCTGGAACTGTCATCACAACATCCTAACTACAAAGGAGAACACTTCTGTTGGTCCCTCGGTGGTCACAGCAGGCTGTGGCCAGGAAGGTGCTGTTCCAAACCCAATTCCAGAACATTCCTTAGGGGTCGGGTTTCTTCTCATGTTTCCTGTGTTTGAATTCTGTTGCTTGGCGCGGTGTAGAAAAGCTCAGATGGGGAATAAAGTTTTAAAGCAGACTTAACATTATACTACCTGTAGAACTAGAAAAACTTTTCAAAGCTTGGAATTGGAATTGTTGTCATGTAGTGTGGCCCCATATCAGATTTTTGCCATGTAGTGTGGCCCCATATCAGATTGTTGCCATGTAGTGTGGCCCCATATCGGATTGTTGCCATGTAGTGTGGCCCCATATCAGATTGTTGCCATGTAGTGTGGCCCCATATCAGATTGTTGCCATGCAATGTGGCCCCATATCTGATTGTTACCACGTAGTGTGGCCCCATATCAAATTGTGGTCATGTAGTGTAGCCCCATGTGAGATTTCTGTTTGGTGGTGTGGCCCCATATAAGAGTTTTGTCAGGTTGTGTGGCCTTATATGAGATCGTTGTCCGGTGGTGTGGCCGCATACGAGATTGTTGTCAGGTGTTTTGACCTCATATCAGATTGTTGCCATGCAGTGTGGCCCCATATCAGATTGTTGCCATGTAGTTTGGCCCCATATCAGATTGTTGCCATGCAGTGTGGCCCTATATCAGATTGTTGCCATGTATTGTGGCCCAATATCAGATTGTTGCCATGTAGTGTGGCCCTATATCAGATTGTTGCCATGTAGTGTGGCCCTATAGCAGATTGTTGCCATGTAGTGTGGCCCCATATCTGATTGTTGCCATGTAGTGTGGCCCTATAGCAGATTGTTGCCATGTAGTGTGGCCCCATATCTGATTGTTACCACGTAGTGTGGCCCTATATCAAATTGTGCTCATGTAGTGTAGCCCCATGTGAGATTTCTGTTTGGTGGTGTGGCCCCATATAAGAGTTTGTCAGGTTGTGTGGCCTTATATGAGATTGTTGTCAGGTGGTGTGGCCGCATACGAGATTGTTTTCAGGTGTTTTGACCTTATATCAGATTGTTGTCATGTTGTGTGGCCTCATGTGGCATTGTTCTAGGAAGTATGCCCCAATGTGACATTGTTGTCAGGGTGTGTGGCCCCATTCAAGATTGTTGCCATTGGTGTTGGCTTATATAAGATTGTTGTCAGGTGGTGTGGCCCCTATATCAGATTGTTGTCAAGCAGTGTGGCCCAAAATAGCATCATTGGCAGGGTGTGTGGCCCCAATGTCAGATTGTTGTCAGGTGGACATTTTAATCAGAAGGTGTTGCCTGATGTTATATTATTGCCAGGGAATATAGCATCATGTGACATTGTTGTCAGGGGGTGTGACCTTGTCTAAAGCTAGGGAAGTAAATTAACTTTAAGCAGAGCAGGAGGCTGTCATCTGGTGAACGTGGCCCTGATGGAGAACCAGGGAAGTGTGTTAACAAATTGAACCAAGAAAAAGGAAAAGACTTTAGTGGAGCTGATCGATGAATGAATTCTTTTTTCTTTTCTTTTTTTTCCCCAGACATTGACCAGCATGGCTTCTGTAGCAGATCCTGTAGTGTTTATGTAAATGATTAATGTGAAGGCAGCTTATTGAGTAGTAAAAGAGTTTTCACAGACCTGTAGAGATTTTTTTTCTAATATCGTTTAAGCAAAGGACGGAAAAATAAATGAAGAAACAATCAAACAATGTTCTAAAACAATCAATCAAAGCAAATTGATAAATAAATGCATACATACAGTATGTAAATATGTAATCACATAAGTAAATACAGAAGAAAGGAAGAAAATAAAGAAGTAAATAGACAAATTAGTAAATCAATATTTAAGGAAAAATAATTAAAAACATAAAAAAAACAAATGTAAATATGAAAGCCAGTAAGTAATAAGTAACTATATAAGTTAATAAATAAGCAACTTTATACATGTAAACAAACTATCTATGTAATCAGACTAACGAACTACGCAAATGAATAAATAAATAAATAAATAACTATATTTTGTTTGTTTTTTCCAGTACTCTAATATACTGTATATAATGACCTAATATTTATTCCCTTGTTTTTGTATATATATTAAAAAAATAAGTAAATAAACAAACATGCATGCAAACAATACATGTATGTAAGTAAATAAATAGGTATGGAAGCCGGTAAGTATAAAAATATATAAGTGAAAAAATGAGTGAGCAAACAAATAAATACGGGTGTAAATAAGGATGTGTTTTGCACAATGGTAAAAAAAATTAGCTACTGTCTATATTGATTTTTTTATTTTTTGTAGGCTGAAAGTTTCTTGTAGCTAGTCTGAATGGTAAAGCATAAATATCTACAAATCCTACAAAACTAATAAAAAAAAAATCGAATACAAATCTGACAAATCCAAGATGTTGACGGCTGCGTACGTGAGCGTTTCCTCTTCCGAGCAAATAGTTCGTACGGAGATTGTCACTAAGCTCCTGTTTGATATTCATCGCACAGGAAATGATAATGTATGGGTAGGATATCTATATTCAATTCACTCTAGGTTACTGATTTAGCGTCATATCGCACGTCTTTGAGATTATGTTTCAGCACCATGGATAGAGATATACCACAATTTTTTCAGGGACCTATAACCTAGGGTCATGGACTTTTGACCCCGGCAAGTCTCCACAGATTGCGATTTTATATGACCTCATGGCTGCTACACTGCCTGTTAAAACCCCAGGAGACACACTCGTGGCCAGTAGTTATTGATCCAGGGTAAAATGTCAGTCTGCATGAGTCAGTGGGGATAAGGAGGTCATTTTGGTGAGAGCTGCTCTCAAGAAGTGGAGAGAAAAAAAAAGAGAATATTTTCTACGAAGAGATTGTAAGTGTAAAGTTTCTTTGGGGGGGCTAGCTATTAAACCATTAGCGCGAAGTAGACGTGCGTTTCAAAAAGCCAATCTCTCCGACGAAAACTGGTATGGAACTTAAAGTATAAAAGTCATTCCTTAATTAAGCCCCTGATTGGTATGTGATTAAATAAGCTTGAGCTCGAGCGCTTTGACAAACAAAGCGAACACTTCAGCCGGAATGCATTCGGAAGCGTACTTTTTCATTAAACGTGTCTTAGGAAAACGAAGAAAAGAAATGAAGAAAAAAAAAAAAGGATTAGGCTGCCGGAGCGTAGGCGTCGAGCACCTTCATTCATCTTCTGGTCCGACTCCTTAAGCATGTTATTTAGAGCTGAAGAGGGGCTCTCGAGCTCGTCTAGGCAGATCGTGCCATTTGGTGAAGTGATCAAGACGCGGATGAAGGCTGAGTGTGGAATCGGGATCGGAGTGTGCAGATGATCCGGGTGGCTGTGCGCACACCGAATTGGAAATGAGGCGCGGATGGAGGGATTCACTGGGAAGCATAGATCGAGGTGAAAAGGGAGGGGAAAGGGATGGAGAGAGCTAATGAGAAATGCTGTTAAATGACCAGAGATCAAAGCAAATGGCAGAACTGGAAAAGCGCTGGACTCGAACGATCCTCCCAGCTAACAGGACGAACTCGAGTACGCGAACACAGAAGACTTGTGAATCATATCCAGGATAAACATCAATGCTCAGGAATAATGAGTGCAGGGGGGTAGAAATTGTAAGAAAGAGTAAGCTTTAGATAACAAGGCCGCCAGCGTGTGCGAATGTATATCTGACAGGCTAGCTTTCTCCCTCGGGGTAAAACCACCCTGAAAAAAAAAACTGGAACATATTTTTTCCCCTGAACATTTATACCATATACATCTAATGAAGAGACAACATCGTCCTGCTTTTTAGAATTCATCCCAAAAAGCATCAAGAGACCAGAAACCACCAGGAGACTAGACTGTGGCGAGGAAAAATTGTTTGCTTGTCATTGTAAAAAAAAAAACATTTCTCCATATATATTTAATAATAGAAAAGTGACCCATATTTGATATACAGTAAAAACCATGTTGTTGGAGCAAACGGAGATACGAGCGACCGTGCTCGCAAAATACACAATTGTGTAAGACGTCTTCAGATCTGCCCAAAATCTGCTCCAGCATGACAGTGGTCCTGTGCATAAAGCCAAATCCAAGAACAAATGGTTTAGATGTTTAGATCTTGAGTGGCCTGCTCTAGAGCTCTGACCTCGATTCTATGGAACTCCTTCGGGATGAATTGGAACGCTGGAACCGCATCCCAGGGTTCGTCACATTTTTGCTGCATCAATACCTGACTTAATGAGGACAAATGTCCAAACCAATCTTATGGTCAAAGTGTCCACAAACTTTTGCTCAAGTGTATATGTGTCTAAGTCTCCAGAGTTTGCAGTGGCCCCATATTTCAGCAGAGAAACTCATAGGAAGGAGCAGGATTGCACCACAATTACAGACTGTCACACACACACACACACACACACACACACACACACACACAGCTTCCTTTTCATTGTACGTTCATGAACAGAGTGTTTCTGTTTCTCTGAACAGGCATTAATAAAGATTTTTCGAACCGACGAAATGACAGATGTCTCTCTCACGCGCACGTTTTCTGCCTCCCTTTCTTTCTTTCTTTTTTTTTTTTTACTCTCCCTCTCTCCATCTCTCTCACATCCAACACACTGCTTCGATTAATTTTACAGACTAGTGCCGAAATCTGTCAGTCAATCTGGCACATGGAGAAGAACTCGCCGTGCGATGCGGACGATCAGACAGATTTGGGCGTTAATAGAAAACAAATTCATGCGTCTGATCTGCAGGCACTTCTGCAGCTTCTCGGCCGACGGTGGGTGGAGGAGATGCTTCTCTCTCATCCTGCAGGAGTATGCGATCCACGTTGTGCGAACGCATGCTGTTTTTTGTCTATGTACTTTTTTCCCACTAAATGTTATTGTGTAGGATGTCTTTGGAAAATCCCAAACCTGTTCCAGCTCCATGAAGATATGCTTGACATGGATTGGAGTGGAAGATCTCCTGTTTTAAAGCTCTATTGGTATAATCGTTGACTGCCTCCTCACTTCCTCCTCCATCAGAACCTCGCCTTTACTGTCTTGGAATGATCACAAATCTCGAAAGCGCACTCCAAAATCTAGTGGAACATCTTTCCAGAAGAGTGAAGGTTATTATAAGAGTAAATGGAAACTTTAAGGTAGGAGCTTAGAGCTTTGGTCTCAATGGTAGGTGGTAGCTCCCAAATCTGGTGCAAGATCTTTCCAATAGAGTGGAGGTTATGATTAGAGTAAATGGAAATGTCAGGTGGGTGATAAATGGTGGTACGTTAGCACTTAGGTCCAAATATAAGGTCGCAACTCCAAAATATGGAGCTATATCTTCTCAGTAGGGTGGAGTTAAGGGTGGATGGTGGATGCTGGGTGGTGGTAGGTTAGAGCTTAGGTCCAAAAAACGAGGTGGTAGCTTCAAAATCAGAACTGGTGAAATATCTTCCTAGAAGAGTGGCGGTTATTATAAGAAGAAATGGACACTCAGAGGTGGGCGGTGGTATCTTAAAGCTTAGGTCCAAATAAAAAGGTCATAGCTTAATGGTTAAGGCTTTGGATGTTGGATACCAAGGTCATGAGTTCAAATCCCAGCTACTCCTGGGCAAGCTGCCAATCCTGGGCTTCTGAGCAAGGCCTTTAACCACATAGATGTTCTGGATAAGAGCGCCTGCCAAACCTTAACGTCCTTACGGTCAGGTGTCCACAAAATTGAAAGTAGACGTGATTGTGACTGTTTCTCTGCACTTTATTTATCTGCTAAAACACCAATACAGACAGGACGTGATCAGACACGCCCCCACACTCGTCTGATCAGACACCGAGGAAAAATGTGATCAGCTCCAAGATAGAAGTGGTGGTAGTTTGTAGATGTACAGTATGAGATGTGACTATGTGTAAATTGTTGAATTCATATAGTCGTTTTGTTTGATGACACAAAGATTTTGTGAATTCAATTCACACACGGAAAAAAGAATCATGGAAAACTGCAAAAAATTAAACAAATAAAGAGGAACAAAACAATCAAATTCGCCGTGAAATAAAATCAAGGATGCTTTACAATAAAAATAGAAATAGACTCATCACTACCAAGTGCTCTCCAGACTGACGCTGGAGACATGACATTTCCCTTTGCTGGAAAACCGCCCCCAATCTGTGTGTTTCCGGGGACATTTTTTTTTAATGTCACCTGTTTTAAATTTCGCACTTACATTCCTCTGGATTTTCATTGACGGTGAAGGTTTTGTCATGCTCTTATAACAACCTTGGCTAAAATAAATCAATAAATTAATTAATAATGAATTAATAAACAAATAAATAAATAGAAAAAAAGAATAAAACCTCACAGACACATCACAAAAATAATAATCATAATTAAAAAAAAATTACCTGAAGACTATCCTGAAAAAAAAAAAGTTTTTAAAGCAGATTTTGTAAAAAAAAAGTTTTGTTGCTAGCAATCCCGAAAACCCATAGACGGGTAAACAGGTAGGAGGAACATTTAAAAAAAAACAAAATCAGATGAGCGGAGATCGCGCCATGGAGTGTAGACAATAAAAAATGCTAATACCATGCTATACGATTTAGGGATTTATGGGTCAACATTAGTATTTCGAATTAATCCATACCAAAGGAGCTCAATAAGGTTTATAGCTCTATAACGGTCCATTTAAGATCTTCCACTCCAACCCATGCAAAGCACAGGAGCTTTTTCATGCTGGAACAGGTTTTGGTCTCGTAGTTCAAGTGAAGGAAATAAATTGCTAAAAGATTCAGCCTGTTTAATTTCAATTGGAAAAAAAATTCCAAAGTTTTGTTGTGAACAATCCCGAAAACCCATAGACGGGTAAACAGGTAGAAGAAACATTAAAAAAAAAACAAAATCAGATGAGCGGAGATCGCGCCATGGAGTGTAGACAATAAAAAATGCTAATACCATGCTATACGATTTAGGGCTTTATAGGTCAACATTAGTATTTCGAATTAATCCATACCAAAGGAGCTCAATAAGGTTTATAGCTCTATAACGGTCTATTTAAGATCTTCCACTCCAACCCATGCAAAGCACAGGAGCTTTTTTTATGCTGGAACAGGTTTTGGTCTCGTAGTTCAAGTGAAGGATAATTTCATGGTACCACATCCAAATACAATACAATCGTTCGCCTTCAATTTTGGAAAATCACATACAGATGAAAAAGCAGGTGTCCCAATACTTTTGTCTATATACCATGTATTATGTATATTAATACACGATTGTATTATACACACCATACCAAGTCGGAAACATCAGCTCCCTGGCACGGTTTCAAATCTCATAGTCGCTACTGCGTTCCGTGAAATATATATAAATATATAATCTCGGGCCCGATATTATTGAAGCGTGAGACTCGTAATCCACTTTGTAAAACACAATTTGACAAAGTGATGTTTATTCAATAGGCAAAGCTGTGTATTTTATTTGTAGTTTTTTTTTTCCCTTCCCCTGACAGCTGTTCAAAGAGTGCCATTTTTAGTGCCTCGCTATAGATCCAGTATCGCAGTAACACTTTCACTCCAGAGCACCGCCGCAGTCAATAGGGCTGTCCTCTCGCACACTCATAAATCACTTTTTCCTTTTGTCAAGGTGGACTGCATTTAAAAAAAAAAAAAACTCGGCTGTGGCAATATTTCACACACATACACACACAGTCTTTTATAGGGGTTTTACTGTATTACTATAGTGAAATACTGTTCCCTCTACAGCTACCAAATCCTACCTTTAACCTCTAAAACTGTTCAATTCAATGCATTTTGAACACACACACGTTTTTCCCATGTACACAAACCCCTTGTGTGTCTGCACTTCTTATTAATTTTATAATAATACTTAATATAGATGATGTATTAAAACAATAATGCAAAAAATATAATTCAGTTTTTTGTTCATTATGGAAAAAAATAATAATAATTGCAAATTGTCCATGAAATCATTAATAATCATTAGTTTTTCTAACGTTAGTGCCCATGAACGCTTCAGATCCCTGGACTTTCACTGACAGTGGAGTGGAACCCGATGTTCTGCTGTGTTAAAGTGGATCCCCCAAGCTGAGTGATTATTGAATTATCCATAGCCGCCCTGTTGTTTTCTAGCTAGTTTTCATCAACGAGGCATTTTGCAGGATTGCAGCTTGTTGCATGTTTTCTGTGTAAAATCCCAGCAATCAACAATTTCTGGACTGGAGTACCAGTGCCATGAAGGTGACGAATATTAACAAAAAGGTTGTCCACACCTGATCATAAGTGTTGTACATGCTTCTTGAATATCCAATTTACTGTTATAAAAGCCTCCAATCTTTTGGGAAGATGGTTCACCAGATTTTACGCTTCTGGACTTCTGGGTTTATTCTGCTGGCTTATAAAGCCGGATACTGATGTAAGTGGGCTAAAAAGATCTGGAGTGCAGTCAGCATTCCAATTTTTTACCAAATTGCTTTAATAAGGTTTAGGTCAAAGCTTAATAGCAGGCCCCTAAAGATCTTCAAAGTCATGTAAGGCGCATCTGGGCAGGACATGTTTGGGTGTTGTACCACACCCAAAGCCATATATACATCTTTGTGGTAACAGTATGGGTGGAAAAATCATTTACTATTTCCATATCGTTTATTGTTATTGGCTGATTGGAAACCTGGATGTTCTAGTTAGCTAATATGCAAAATGAGAAGTCGGAAAATGCGATTAAAGTTTGCTTTAATGTGTAGTTCTAAGCCTTAATATTATAGTAAAACTTTCTTTCGGCTTTGCCCATTAGGGGGCGCCACAGTGGATCATCCGCATGTTTGATTTGGCAAGTGTTTTTACACTGGATGACCTTCCTAACGCAACCCTCCCCATTTATCCGGGCTTGGGACCGGCACTAAGAGTGGTTGGGGCTGGTTCCCTGACCGGGGATCAAACCCGGGCCGCAGCGGTGAGAGCGCCGCATCCTAACCACTAGACCACCAGGGGACCTAAGCCTTAATATTACAGTAATTCCCATTTTGCACATATACCACGCCTTAAATCTACAACCTTAATCAGACAGCAACCAATTAAATAGAACCTATTCGTTAAAACCAAACACTGCTCAATGAAAGCAGCCATGATGATGTTTTTGCTTCCATTGACACCATCGGATTTCAATGTTCCAGCTGTGATGAACGCAATTCCACGTGGCCAGAAGGCACCCTGGTCAGTAGTTAATACATTTAGCTGCATTAAAAAAAAAAACAGGATTGAACTTTTATACTGACATAAATGAAAAGTTGGGACGTGACTCAGCGCTTCCACCAGACAAAACATTCTTGTCGTGTTGGTAAACCTTCACTATCCACTAACATAAACAGCAGCATGTTTAGTCTCATAACAGGGTTTTAGATGGGGAAGAAAAAAAATTGATCCTAAGCACACCAGTTTATTCCATAACTGACAACCTAAATGAGGCCATTTACATTTACAGTTTACATTTATGGCGTTTGGCAGACGCCCTCATGGAGAACAATTTATCGGGATAATTGCGATATACTCGCTTTAACAACTTACTTACAACGATCTCATTTATACAACTGAGCAGTTGAGGAGACCAGCATTGGCAGCTTTGGATCCATAGTGCTGCAATAGGAAAACACAATCTTTTGATCAGAAGGTCAGATGACCACAAAACTGCTGAAAAAAAAAAATAATAATAAAAAAAAAGCTGCTGGATGTTAAAAAAATTCCACCAACCCCTTTGATTTTTTGATCAGTTTGGAAAATCAGCCAAAATAATTAATTATGTGGCAAACGCAATTCTGCGATAAACCCGGGGGCGCCAGATTCAAACCGCGGTAAAGCGGGGGATTACTGTATATCCATTATGCTGTTTTTTTTTTTTCATCTTTCTGCAGTGTAAATTAAATCTTAATTTTTAATGTCAGATTTATATAGACCCTTCTGCCTTTTGAATAATGACATCCCATAATTTTGCACATTTCACCGTTGTTTGATATCTACGGTATATTTTTAGTCAATATGCGATAAATGAGAGTTTTTTTTCGCATCGCAAAAAAAAAAAAATCCTTACAGAATTTGTAACGGTTTTAATAAAATAATAAATCAAATTGCTCTGGGTTTAATGGTAAGTGTAATGGTGTAACCCTGTGGTTACTGGTAATTGATACCACTAAGGACCAGTAGAACATCTTTAAGACTTGATCACATGGACACTAAAAGGCACCATCAGGACGGCATTAATCCTTCAGATTCCGATCACAGGTTTCATTTATATTTATGGCATTATGTTCAAATTATTTATCTTATTTATGCAACTCAAGGGCCTTGCTCAGGGGCCCTTGAGTGGCAGCTTGTTGCAGCTGTGATTTAAACTAATGACTTTCAGATCCAATGCATTAAACACGAAGATACAACCTCCCATAGGTTAAGAAAATGATGCAATAATGTACACTATATAATGATGACCAGCTGATTTGCCAAGAAATTTGCCATTTGTTAAGAAAAACCTTCGAATTTCTGAGACGCCAAGTGCTAATTGTTAAGTTTGTAGAATAAAACATCCCTGTGGTGGTTTTATTTCAGATGCATAAAAACACAGGCATGAAATGACACGTAATCGTTGCCGCTCGCAAATGCCCTCGTATCTTATTTACCTGAAATGGACACCAGCATCAGAAATCATTCAGCAGAATAGATTTAACTAAGAGAAGCAAATTGAGAAGAAGTGAGATACATGAAGTCGTTTGAAAGCAGTAGCTGTTCGCTTAAGGTTCCTGCAAATAAAACAAACGAACGGAGAAAAAACCCTCAACAGAATTACAAAAACACGTTATTTTCCTAACTCTAATGAGCAGGTAAGGTTTTTTTTTTCCCAGCCTCACATGAAGTTTTTTTAAGAACAGATCAGCTGGAACCAAATCCAGATTGAAAGCTTTATTGATTGCAACTGTGCAGCTGAGCCGAGTTTTCATACAAAACCAACTAATAAATCCTTATTGCATATAAACAGACGCTGAAAAAAAAAAGGGACACATTTGCGGTTCTTCTCCAAACTGTTGCCTCACAGCTGTTTAGGACGCCTTTAGATGCAGAAGCATAATAGTTTTCATTTTTACATTCCTCAAAGCTGCTTTGAGACAATGTCCATTGAGAAAAGCGCTAGAGAAATAAACTTGAACCTGGTGTCCTCGTCCAGATTTTCCAGGGTGGCGTCATTACATAATTAGAATAAAAGATATCTAACTTCTAATATCTGTGTTTTCTAGTGTTTCATACTATGAAAACTAGTATATTAGAGCTTTTCGTCCCTATAAGTTTTTCAGTCAATGTCAATGAGCAATGAAAGAGACTATATTGACTGGACAGTAAGGAATTTTTAATCGTCTTGTACGTTGTAAAGTTTTGGCGTTCAGGGTTAAAGACTTGAAGAACTTTCCGTTCGGAACGAGACAGTTTTCCTAAAGTTAACAGTGACGTCGGAACAAAGAAGCGTGGAAGCACCCTAATGAAGCGAGCTGTTTTCCCGTACAAATAGGCCAATCATATAGGACACTCGCTCACACTCCACTCCCCAGTGACCGCAAGACCAAAGGATTATTCTCATCAAAGGCATGGCATGAATCACGTGTGTGTCAGAGAACGAGAGAGAGAATGTGTGTGTATTGGGCAGGTTTTCATATCTTGGTAGGGACCAAAAATTTCCCACAAGGGGAGTCGTTTTGACAGTTGTCTATGTGGGGACATTTGTAGTTCCCTAATGCAAAAAAAACAGCTTTTATTTGAGTTCCTAAAAAAAAGACAAAATGTTTCCTTTTGGTTCCTGGGAGCAAATAAATGTCTCTTTTTTATGAATTTTGTTGGACACCTTTTGGAACATCTCCACTCTTCTGGGAAGATGTTCCACAAGAATGTGCTTGTGGAGATTTGCGAGCAATCAGCCACAAGGGTGTTTTGAAGTCAGGAACTTGTGTAGGACAAAGAGAGGAGTAAAATTCTAATAGTGTCCACTACAAATCCCATTATAACCCATCAGCTGTTAACCAAATGCTTTTTATTCCATGGTGTGTTTATTTGTAAAATCACAATCTCAGCAAACCTTGGAGCTTGGAAACCTGGATGCTCAATATAGGACTTAAATGGTGTCCCATAGACAACTAATAGACCTTAATGGTGTCCCATAGATATCTCACCTGACGTGCTGTACAAGTCACCAAATGTGTTCTATTGGTCCTTAATGGTATCAGACAGAACGTGATACCAATTAGAAGACCAGCAATTACCAGACGTGTGGGGTTACACATTCCAGTTTTCATTTGAACTGATACAATTCCCATTAGAACCATTAAAACCAGGGTTTTATTTCTCCCTTAAATGTAGATTAATGACAAAGAAAGTAACCAATTACGCAGTCAGGAATGCCAGTATTTAAACAGAGGACTGAATGTGTTGTAAAATATTCACAATGCAATTCTGTGTGTGTGTGTGTCAGTCAGCCACTGCGAGCCCACCCCTACCATACCAATACAGTCGGGTTTGGCAGGCCTCCAGTGCAGCACATCTGGCACTTGAAAGGCAGAGACTACAGAAGGTGATGGGCCTGGATCAGGAACAATGCCAAGAGCAGAGACGCTCACTGCCCCTGCCTTCGTCCTCGTCTTCTTCCCGGAGACGAGTACAGAGGCCAAGCGGAGAACAGGGGGGCGTGGCAAAAACAGGAGAGGAGGCCCTCTGTCTTCTTCCCAGAGACAGGGAGCGTATCCCTCGGGTCTTCGTTCGCAGCAATAAAGAAACCTCGAGAGCAAAAGGAAAAATTCGTTTGAAGGTTTTGAATCCATATCTCAAGGGACATTTTTTTTCCCCCTCGTCACTCTTTCGCTAATCGTCATAAGGGCTTTACACACTCTTTGTATGTCGTGACTTGTAAGATTGTAGCCAGATGGCTTAAGTCCGCGAGTGTCTATTGAGATCGAGCACCACTCCAAGGGGCCTGTGCCACCAAACCCATTTTGATTAGACAGAGGATTCCGAGCCAGTGAAGATCTGGCAGACGCTTCCCAGCCCTCCAGATCATAAACTCCTCAATCACCATAGTGAAGTCCATTCGTTTGGCTTGGCGGCTCACACACGGAGCAACAAACTAGCCTCAGTTTTATTCGTGGTTCCTTTCCTTTTTTTTTTCCCTCTCCCTATTTTCTTACCTTCCTCTAACGTATTCTCTAGAAAAGCATTTTAAAAGTGTGGTGAGAATTTGTTTGCTTTCTTGTTAATATAAAACGAAGCACTCCCGTGAAAGATGTGTGCGGGAAAAAGAAAGAGAGAGGGAAAAAACTAAACAAAACAATTACGCACGGAAACGCAAATGAGGTATGGCCGCGTCAACAGCGAAAGCTTAATAGTTCATTTCAGTCATTGTCTGTGTGTGAGTGCGTGGGGCTTTTTGCTCCATTACCTCCAAAACAGTATGTAAATTCGCAGTTTTGGAGACAAAATATTTAGCTGTGCTTTTGCTCGGAGCAAATGGGCTCCAATGGAGGGGAGAGAGAGAGAGAGAGAGAGAGAGAGAGAGAGAGAGATGCAAAAGGTGGGAAGGCGTTTGAAGTTTTCGTTTGAGTCTGCAGGATTTAGCCTGTAGCGTAGCCTGAGATTTGCTTAAAATATTAGTTTTGAACGCATCCGGGTCACAAGTCGAGTTTACATAAGCAGTGGAAAGGAAATGTCATTATTTTATCTGTTCTCTCGCTTTCTCCCACTCACTCCCTGGCATTTCAAGCATTCCGACTTGCACCTGGAACAGTGGTTGGTGGAGGGAAGTAAATGAGTGTTTACCGCAACTCACTGAACATTAAAAAGTCTTTCTATGACCAAAGGTCTCATTTCCCCAGACTTTTTTTTAAAAAACATTTCTATTAGTATAAAGCACAGCAGAAAAAAAAAAAAAAAAAAAAAGGAAGGAACTCATTTTTTTTTCTTTTTCTTCTTTTTATTTATTTATTTATTTTTTTTATAAAACGAGCACTGCCAATTCCACAATTATTGGCACTCTTGCTGAAAATGGCATAATGCTTTTACACTGGACTTTTGCTTTTACACAGGAGAATTAAATCAGAGCAAATAATGTTTACTCAATGAATTTAATGGTGGAAGGTTTAAAATACGGTATATAATTATTTGATGTCATTAATTTGTTGATTTTCCTGCAATATTTGTATTTATTAATAGTTAATCTAATTAATTAATTTGAATTCCTGGCAAACTAAACAGTATATATGTGGATGAGCGCCAGTTTGCGAGTGGAGTGTGGAGCATACGCTGCTAATATATATACAGTATATATATAAATGGCTTTAACAGTACACACAATTCATAATTTGGATCAATTTTGGTGCAGTTATGGGGAAGAAATAGCAAACATAATATTGTAATAATAATAATAAACAGTTATACATTCATTTGCTGTAACCATTTAACGAACGAATTCATTCATTACAAAATGAATAATATTCGTAATACCATTGTAATGTATTCATTTATTATTTATGTATTTATTTTATAATGCGAATTACGCATTAACATTTTCATGTTAATAACGCGCTATTTTAACGGCACTAATTTTATCAACGCGCTGTTAATGTAGCGTGTAAATCTGGTTTTCACTAACGATTAAAAATAGCAATAAATAAATATATTAAAGGCGAAATGAAAACCTTCAATATGAAACGATTACAATTTAACAAACAATTATTTTTATTTAATGAATATTTGCTTATGCGCCAAGTCTCGAATCAAGCACCATAAACCACCAGGTTGTGCAAATCCGGCAATTAAAACCGTCCGTGTGGAAACATCTAAAGTTCCGTTTGGTTACGTAATGATTGACGTAATTTAAAACACCATAATTAAAAACATTTACAAAAATATTTTGCCTTCATGCATGTTGAGTTTGGTTTCACTAATAATAAGTATTAAAAAAGTATACATTTAAGGTACATTTAGGGCAGATAAGAATGTATAGTAAGTATATTTGCGGCAACCATTTTTAAAGCTGAAGCATCCTGGTGATTATTGGAGCTTGTGTTGCTGTCAGACTTGCTTGCTTCAGGACCACCAGAGCCCGATAGCATCAGAAATTCACCACCATATTGTGTATGAAGGAAACGGGGCGAGTCTGATAATGACACATGATTCCGTCTGTAGTTCTAATAATGTCGGGTAAAAGGTCAGATGCTACACCGGTGTCGTGTCTTTTGCAATTTTTTTTATTTGATCAATCTCAGGATTAGGCAGAAGAATTCATTCTCGATAGAAATCGCACTACGCCATGTGCCTATTGTATTATATATTATATGTACTTATTATATATATCCAGCAAAACCTGAATAAAACCGATGAACATGCGAAGAACCTCCTTCTATACATCAACCCTCCATTGGGGAACCTTTTTATTGTCCAAGAGCAAGGCAATTTTTTTATATATTTAAAAAAAAAAAATTATATTTCTGCTAATGTATTTATCTGTAATCACTTAAAATCATTGTTTAGATGTGCTAATAATTTGTACAACATACGAAATACCTCATATATAATCTTCCTCTGACAGCCTGCCAAACGTTAAGGTCAAACGTTTTTGCTCTTGCTATACGAGGTCCGGGTGTTCGTTTGGCATTTTGTTTTGCAGCATTTCATATTTGAGGCTGAACTCCAACCTGCACGACTCCTTTAAAGCTGAAGTCATGGTCCCCGGAGTGCATTGGCAGGAGATCAATAACACACACCGCTCTCCTTTTCATGGCTACTGGCCTGCAAGACAAAGTGAAATAGAAGTGCAGGAGCTTTTCCTCATGCTGGTGTACAGCTTTATGAAAACAACAACAAACAAAAAAGGCACCGGCCTGAGAGATGCGATTGCAAGCACCTCCGCATGACCGAGCTGCAGACCTCCGGAGCTCTTCGGGAGGAAAACAAAATGAAATGTAAATGTATTTCTACCCGAGCAACCGCCCAGGCTTTCTGAAACAGAAAGCAAGCGAAACAAACCTGATTTCCTGAGATCAACTCGGACACACGGCCTTGATGAATACCTAGAATCGCTAACATTGCAGGAATCCTTTGTTCAGCTCGATATCAGCGTCTTCCCATGAACCATGGAAGCACTACTCAATCTACTTTGCCCTGGATAGAACTTCAAACCTATGACTTGTTCCTCTATCATCTATTTGTTCCATCTGTCTAAGATTTCAGACCATCCCGTTCCAAACTTAGTGCACACTTCCTGTTAGAATACCCTCCACTCTTCTAAAAAGATGTTCCACCAGATTTGGGTTGTGGATATTCTTGCTAATTTGGGCACATTATGATGTAGGACATGGTGAATGAGGAGGTCTGGAGTGCTGGGAACGTTCCAATTCATTCCGAACTTTTTCAATAGGGTTGGTTAGGTAGGAGGCCACTTAAGATGTTCCACTTGAACCCATGTAAAGCATGTATAAGGCAGAGTTTGTGCACAGGGGTCTGCTGGAATGGGTTTGGGTCTCGAACTTTGTCCCAACATTTTGGAGGAACCACCTATTTTTGGAAAAGTTAGTTCTGTGTATATAGTCCTTAAATATATCTTCACTCAAACGCAGCCTCACAAAGGGGCAGCAAACAAATCAATATTAAGCATAAGAATCAGGACTATCATGTTGCTTTATAGTCTTATAAACTGAAATAAGAAGAGATGAAGTTCTGAATGTATATCTAACGCAGTGCTGAGTCAGCATGAGTTGCTTTTGTAATATTTTTGTTCTCACATGTTCTCCTGCAGCTGTCAATACAATATACTGTCTTTATTAAAAAATAAAAATTCTCTGGTCATTGTTACTGCCACAGAAGGACAAAGGAAAAGGATGGCAACAATACGTCTTCGCTTCCATCACTTCCACCGCATTCGTAAAGCGATTGCTTTGTTGTCAGGAGATTGAGTTCGATTCCCAACTACACCTATCCGAAGCAAAACATCCAATCAGGGGTGGAAGGGAAATCAATTTTACCACGTGTTACAGTGAAGCAACATAAACCAGGCTTTACCAAGAATGCGCATGCTAGCACACAAAGTTTTTTAAATAATTGGTGTCATATGAAAAAAGCTAGCTAAAAAAACTATTTCAGCTTCACCCATTAGGGGTCGACTGTAAAGTGCAGACCGCATGAGAAACGTAAATATATTCAATTCAATTCATTTTGATTTGTGACAAGGAAAAACTCCATAAGATGGCATTAAGAAGAAGAAACCTTAAAAGGAATCAGACTCAAAAGGGAACCCGTCTTTATCTCGATGGCACCGAATGTCCATTTGTTGCAGCCTAACGATGTTGAGGTTTGCAGTGATGGCAAACAAATGCTAACAGTAGCGGTATATATGTAGACGGCCTATTCCGCCATGCCAAAGCTAACACGAAGGTGCAAAATATGAGATAATGAAAAGGCAGTGCAAAAAAAAACTCAGGCGTGCTAATCGATCCTTGATTAATGAGAACAGAGCCATAACCATGGGTAATTAATTTGTGCTCGTTTTTCTGCATAGCTACACTGGCAGTGTTTCGTTCATGAACAAATCTGCAAATTTTATTTTATGAACCGACTTGTATTCCCTGTTCTTGATTGAAACTATTTCCAATCAAGTTTCTATATTTGCCTCTTCTACTTCTTTCGGTTGCCCCAATAGGGGTCGCCGCAGCGGATTATCCGTCTCAATACCCAATGCCCTCTACATCTGTCTCCTTCAAACCAACCACTTGCTTGTCTTCATTTAACTCATTCATAAACCTCCTCCTTGGCCTTCCTCTTTTCCTCCTGCCTGGTGGTTCTATCCTCAGCATTTTTCTACTGTTATCCCCCCCATGTCCCCCCTCTGCACATGTCCAAACCATGTTAATTGCCTTTCTCACCTTGTCCACAAAACATTCCACCTGCACAGTCCCTTTAATAAACATATTTATTAGCAGCATCAAAAATCGCACCATTTTAAAAACTTGCAACCTCCAGCGCCACCTCTTTTGTATTTGTGTCAATGCCCATTGCCCATGAAGCCCAATTCTATGAATATAGATAGTGGTATCTCATTGGTTCAAATGTTGGCCTTCTGATCAGAAGGTCATGAGATAAAATCACAGCAACACCAAGCCGTCATTGATGGGCCCTTGGGTAAGGCCCTCAACCCACAATTTGCACATTTATGTACAGTAATGAGATATAATAATGGCCGTAGACAATAAACATAATGTGGACTTAACGTTTTACTGCAAGTTTCGAGCTTTTTTTCCTCTCAAATCAGCACTTGATAAAAAAAAAAATACGATTGCTCTGATGGTACCATTCGAAGCGAAAATGAGTATTCAGCATCATTTTTCAAATCTCGGTACATTTGTAAAAACCGGTAATTGTCGCTTGCGAACGAGACGAACGAACTGAGGGGAAGGAATGAGAATCTGCTGACTCGCTGATGTCGGCTAGGCTGATATATGCATGTGATCTGTTCAAGTCTCCAGGCTTTTAACATAAAGAGAGGGAAAGAGGAACAACGGATATGTGAAAGGTGGTAGCTTAGTGCTTAAAGGCAATGGACTTTGAATTGGAAGGTCATGAGTCCGAATCCCAGCCACACCAAAATGACACTCCTGGGTCCTTGAGCAAGGCCCTGCCTAGTTTTATATACAGAATAAATGTAAGTCTCTCTGGAAAAGGGTGTCTGCCTAAAGCCATAAAACAATCTAATGTATACGGAAAATTGCTTGTAGCACTAAGGCAAGGTTTACTTGATGTTTAATTGCTGGGTGATCGTACAGGTAACAAAATAAAAACTGAACCAAAACCACCACAACACCCGATGCTAAATCACCTACATTACTGTGGGTGTGGCCAAACCTGATGTTTTATATAGAATAAACTGGGTTCCCTGGTGGTCTAGTGCTTAGGATTCGGCGCCTTAACCGCCGCGGACCGGGTTCGATTCCCGGTCAGGGAACCAAAACCAGCCATTAGGTTTGCACAAGCCAGTGCACTCTTAGTGCCAGTCCCAAGCCGGGATAAATAGGGAGGGTTGCGTTAGGAAGGGCATCCAGCGTAAAAACATGTGCCAAATCACGAACACGGATGATCCGCTGTGGCGACCCCCAATGGGAGAAGCCGAAAGAGAATTACACTGTTAATTTTTTAATCAATCATTTACATGCGTCACTCACATATTAGTTTTTCTTTCCCATAAACGACAACAATATTCCGTAAAGGAAAAAGAGTGTTTAAACCCGACCCCCGCAGCAAACGGTGTCATGAGAAGAATAGTTAAGCCTAGAAAAAAAAAGAAAATCGTTTCAAGACCGCATATTCATCAGCATCACTATGCTGGAGGAGGTGTTAGGGGTTAATAAAAAGTGCCCTTTCGCAGATTTCTGGACACAATTAGATATGCAACACACATGATTTGAAAGTGGAAGTGAGAGAGAGAGTCCTCCTTTCCTGCCATTTTATTGCCTGTGATGACATTGAGTGTCCTTTTTATAACCAAAAAAAAAAAAAGAAGGTATAAACGTGGACGAATTACTGTTTCCCTTCTCTGTAATTGTCCATGAAAGTGCCAAAAATTGCAACATGGGTGCATCCCTTCCTATCAAATTATAACAATCAAATATACTTGCATTCGAAGCAATGGACCAGGAGCAATATATGTGTATCACTGCAATTGTGCCGCAGAGACGAAAGAAGCATTGCTGTCATTAGGATAGCATGTTACCAGGCTTTTATTGGTGCGCCTAATGCGGCTATTACATTTGATCATTTCATACAAACCTCCTGTAGACATATGGGAATCGGTTTGGCTCCATACACTAGAGATAAGCTTCAGTTCAACATTCTCTGAGAATTGACCTGCAAGGAAAAAAAACATTTCTAAGACAGAATCATTTCTGGATGTCTCAAACATCAAACGATGATGAATAATGTCAAGTTCATTAAAACATTTTATTAGGAATGCCATACCCATTGTCAGGTCAGAACAACTTCAATTCCTAGCAAACAATACTCACTACAAACATGGCCCCCATATGGACTACATATCCCACAAGTTGCAGTTAAATATTGAATACACCTGGGCTGAATCATGCACACAAACACACCTAGAGAGTTTACTACATTCTAGTTTTAGTCCTCCTGACTTTACCGAACCTTGATTGTTTATTGATTGCCTGAATTCCTCAGTGTCTGTTTCATATTTTGAAGTTGTCTAATTTGGATTTCACATAAACTGTTGACCCCTATTATATCTGAGCCTGTTTTCATCAACCGGACACTTATACAAGGTAAGACCACCTTGGATCTAAGTTCTAATTTTTCCAGTTCTGTTGACTGATAAGGCTGCTGTAATTAGGGAAATGAACTCTTAGGAAAATGTTAAGATGAATTGGTAGAGTAGGATACAGTATACTGTGGTATTCAAACAACACTTGATTGGTATCAAGGGCCTCACCATATGCCAAGGAAAAATTCTGCACAGCATTCCATCACTTGCACCACCATCCTGAACTGTTAACACACGTCAGGTCAGTTTATATAGTTGTGAGATTTTTTTTGCTGACATGAAAGCAACCTGATGTGGTCATCCACTGTTGTAGGCCATCTGCCTTAAGGTTCTCCATCTTGTCTATTTTGAATTGCTTCTCTTTAGGGCAGTGGTTGTTTAGTAGTTAACTCTCTGGGTTACTGTTCATAAGGTTTGGGGTTTAAGCCTCTGCACCACCAAGCTGCCATTGTGTAGCTCTTAAACAGGGTGCTTAACTCTATCTGCTCCAGGGGCACTGTAGCCTGTGCTTTGACCCCTGCTTTCTGACAAGTCGGTATTTGTGAAAACTAAGGTGGGGCTGGCTCAGTGGTTAAGGCTATGGGTTACTGATTGGAAGGTAAGGGGTTCAAGCTTGGAATTGCCAAGATTTCTCTTATGGGGCTCTGAGCAAGGCCATTAACCCTATATGCTCCAGGAGGGGCTGTACCATGGTTAACCCTGTGCTTTGACAACAGCTTCCTGACAAGCTGTTGTATGCAAAAACTGGAAATGGTAGCTCAGTGGTTAAGGCTATGTGATACTGATCAGAAGGTCAGAAGTTCAAGCCCTGGTATCACCAAGCTGCCTCTTTTTAAACCTCTGTGCTACAGGGGTGCTATATCATGGCTGAACCTGCACTCTGGGATATGTAAAGAAATAACAATTGCCCTGTTGGATCAATAAAATATTCTAAAAATCCATATAAAAATAATATTCGCTGTAGCCTGTTTAGCTTGAACTCTCCTGCCCCCTTTCAACAGCAAGGTGATTCTGCCTGCAGGTTTTCTTCTCTTTTCGAGGTTGTTGGTTTTTTTTTGTGTTTGTATGAGAAAGAGACTGTAAGCATGCCCTTATGTGTGTATGCTTTTATTACTTCCTCTCTTCTTGCTCTACAAGACATTCCTGAGAGTGTGTGCAGCTGTGTCCTTGTCTGTGTTTGGGTGACTGCTTGGGTTAATGCATCACCCATCATCTGTTCTGCATACAGGCCCACCTGCTCCAGCCAAGCCTGCATTTCCAAAGCTACTAGTTCATCGTGATGCCATGCACCTTTCCTCTCTGCCACGTCCTTCCCTATCCGTCTCTTCATCCAATGACTCGGGTCTTGATTGCACATCTGGAACCTGCAGCTTTCCCACAGATGGCTGTGGCGCGTCACAGAGAGCACGTAGAGGTCTGCAGGGACGAGTACACGGTAAGTTAATTGCTCAGAACAGCATTGTCAAGGACGTATAGAAGCGTTAACGCACACGTGTACGAAGTGTAAAGGAGGTTTAACGTCAATTACCGTAATTTTTTTACCACGGCCCCCAAACCCCAAATATTTACATATGGCCATGTGCCAGAGCCCCTCCTGAGTTGTGCAATATATTTGTGACCCTGCTTTGCTAACTACAGTGTATGATGTTAGCATGAAAAAAAAAAAGTAAGAAAAGCTGGTAGAACAGTGCTCGTGGATGTCAAAATGTTTGTGACGGCCTCTACAATGGAAGAAGACATGGAAATATTGTTTACTGAAGCTTTGCAATGCTTAGGTTTTCATGGTAAAAGAGCATGAGGTAATGAACTGGTTTTATAGTAAATTTTTAAGTCGTATTTATAGCCTTGCTTTGTACCGAACAATAACAGAAGCTACAAATATTTTTTGGTCTCAAAACATGTTGGATATTTCCAAATGCAGCACTCCGACATTTATTTTCCTCCAGCTGCATGATTCAGCAAAATGGCAGGCAAGATGCGCAAACTCTGGTAATTTGATACACAAGTCACTTACGTGCAAGCCATCCAGGATTGATATTCCAAAGCTGTCTCGGGTGACTTTGAGCACAGAGTGCTTGGCGGATGGTGGCAGATGCTCGCTGGAGAAACTGAGATAGCGCAGAAGCCCCGAGATCATTAGCAACAAGGAGAATTATATATCTTTTTTTTGCATTTGCATTCGCACAAAAAAAGTATGGCAGTACAGCACACCAGAGCTTTGTTGTTCAACTTCTCACTAGCAACCAAGTGGACAATAATGAAGACTTGGTGTGTGTGTGTGTGTTAAACCGAACCTAACTTTTGCTCTTTTTCGGTGACCTCAATATGAAGGGAAAATTACTTCTGCGTTTTTCACACTACAGCTAAGTTTAACTTATGTGGGCAGTCCAGTAATATGCACTGAAACACTGTGCTGAAGTATGGAATTTTAACGTGATCGATAACCCGAAGTAGCATTTGATAAGCACAAATATTGCTGCAGTACAAGAAAATAACCTTTTCTGCGTACAATAGTAACTTTTATTTTTAAAGTGGTGTCACGGGTCATAACTAGTGCTATGTTTGTAATGTGTCCTTACAGTAATCTCATACAGTAGTTCTCACACTTGTACAGTATTAAAGGTAAATTTAGAATCGTAATGGGTTCTCGGTGTGTCTCTGGGGAAATTCAAATGCTCTTTGTAGAACCCTATAAAACAGGAAGTTTCTATCCAAAGAACTATTAAAGAAGAATTGGCCATGCCTTGTTAGTGCTGTTTGTGGTATCTTTAGCAAAAACCTTTATATGGGTTTGAGCTGCAGCAGATCGGGAGACAATTACAGGATCACTGAGCGCAAGGCAGATGAGACACCAGTCTATTTTACACTTGGACACGTTCATATGCTTGACCAATGCTAAGGACCGATTAGCCGAGCCAGTTAACACAAAGAAATGCTAATGGGAGGTGGACAAATCCAAGTCTCTGAACAAACAGGAATAGAGAATAATGCTAAATGTTAGGATAAGGCCTCATGTTTGTGTGATATCAGACTCAGTAAGAGCATTATGACATCTTATACCAAGTATTGTCACAAATGTCCCCATAAGGCTGGTGATGGTGTTGAAGTGTGGGAGTGGAGATTGAGGGCGGTTATAGAGTTTGGGCCAGTCACCAGTACACTTCTCTGTCAAGGTCAATCCAGAGAGGGCCTTTACCAACAAGCCCCAGCTGCTCCAGCTAATATGGTTGGCATCTGCCCCTGAAAAATGTGCCACACGCCCCGATGCGCTCCTACATAACACAAAGGACAACGGGTTAAAGAGGACCGATAATGTCTGTCAGCCATTAACCTATCCCAGTTGGACTTGAGCTATGAATAGATTGTTGTGACCTGAAAGAACTCCAGACAAAGTTATGCAAACATTGTAGTGTAACATTTGAACCTTTTTTCAAAAATCAATTGGATCTGGACAAAGGACAGCCATGCCACTGCTGTCAGCATTCTGGCTATTAAAGAACTGCAGAGACACATTCATCACTTTGCGGCTTCATATTTGTCGGGAGAAGGAGTGAATTTTGCACATTCATAGGCGTACGTTGGCAAAGCAATCTTCAGCCCGAGGCTTGCGAGGCCAATCTCATAAATCTGGATTCAAGCAGCATCTTTGAGTAAAAGTCACCAAAATGTTAGGGTACTTGGGAGTTATTTGTCTGTCTTCAGGCATTTGTACTGGCTTGATGCTGCCAAATACCAGGCCACATACACATTACGGTTTATCCGTGACAAAACAGAAAAAGGTGAGCGGAATAAGGCATGTTTTTTTTGTTGTTGTTGTTGGTTTCCTGGGGTGCTGCCCAAAATGTAACTGAAAAGCACAGCCCTGCGTGTCAATCCATCCTAGAGAAAGCAAACAAAATCTTTTATATATGTATACACACACATCAGCCACAACAATAGACCCAATGGCAGGTGATGCGAGTAACATTGTTTATTGCTGCTAACAATAGCACATTGTCAAGGGCTGGGATATATTGGGCAGAAGGAGGTGAACAATCGAGTTCTTAAATATATGTGTTGGAAGCAGGAACAATGGACAAGCTTTAGGATTTGAGTAACTTTGACAAGGGCCCGAATGCAGGTCTAGATTACTGGGTCTCTAAAATGGTAGGCCTGTTGCAGGGTTCCAATTATACACTTCTTGGTACCTACCAAGTGCTCCAGAAGTCTCGTTGCTTTGCAGCTTCAGATTGTACAGAGTGCCCTAGCTGACCCCTGTACACCATCAAAATCTCCCCCAATAGGCAAATTAACATTCATGGTATTCCCTAATGGCAATGTCCTTTTTTATAAAGGATATTGCTCTCTGCACATTTACACTGCAGTCTTGTTCAGGAATAGTTTCCAGAATGAGTTAAAGGTGCCCTTTAAATTCACAAGTTTATTATTCGATCAAGTATTTGTTGGATGTACTAGTGTCTGATTCATGGAGGCCTTAGCTCTTGACTTGCAGGCCTTGATAGATCTGCTGGTAATGTTTTATACCAGATACGGAGGTGGTAGCTTGGTGGCTAAGGCATTGGGCCCTGCTTTGAGACAATGTCTGTTGTGAAAGTGTTATAGAAATAAACTTGAATCGGAAGGTTACAACTTCAAATTCCAGCACAACCAAGCTGCTACCGCTGGGCCCTTGAGCAATGCCTTTAACCCTCAACTGCACAGTTGTAAGTCACTCTGAATAAGGGGGTCTGCCAAATGCTGTAAATGTAGATACCGGAGCACACCTTCAGAGGTTTTTTGTAGCATATGTTGATGGGTCTGTTCTGGTGGCACAAGGGGGATAGATGGGTCGTGCAACATAGAGTTCCTTTACATTATCCCTGTGTCAAATATCCCAAAACTAACTGTGTCCTTGTCCAGCAAACCCACTAAGGTGTGTCCACTAGTTGGGCCTGTGTCGAAAGCCACCAAGAACAGCAACCTCATGTAATTGACCTTCATTATAGAACGGAGAACAATGGTAGCCAGGTTCGCAAAGGGTTCTTTTCATCTATTCCAGGGCACCACATGGCCACTGGATTGGCATTGAAAGAAAATTGGTTAGTTTTTTTTTTTTCTTTTTTGGCACGTTTCTTTTTCAGGTAAATGTTGTGAAATTGCTAGCCTTGTCATGGCCTTGATGAATGGATCAGTTTTGTATTTCATGTCCATTGAAAAGGTGTCCTAGTTTTTTTTTTCTGTTTTCTTGGGATTTAAAACCCCAATGTCATAGCGACCATGTGGTCAAGTGTCTGTTGCGCTTGGCTAAGCCAGCATGTTTGGTCGTAAAAGAAAAAATAATTCTAAAAACCTATGTCCTTGCTCGTGCAGACTCCTGACCATGTAGTGTCTAGCAGAGAATAGCTGTTATTCTCATGGCACATTTTTAGTCTAGCTGGATATAAAGCCAAAGTGACCTCTGCACAAGTGTTTGTTTTTGTGTGTGTGTGTGTGTGTGTGTGGGAGGTGTGAAATAGCCTATGCAGAAAAGCCCACTCAGGGCACTGGGAAAGCCAGTGGGCATATGGTAACTGTGACCTCTTTTTCTTTTCCTTTTTTTTTTTTATTCAATTCATTTGCCCCCCACCCCTCCCTTTTTTTCCCCAATTTGTCATTTTCCGTTCGAATTAATGTATCGTTTCCCCCCCCCACACACACACTTTGGCTAATCTCGTTGCGTTTTCCCAATCTCCCTCAGATCTCATCAGCAATCAGTTTTCTGTCTGATGCTTATTCATGCGCTCTGCTTTAATGTCTTGCTTTCTTCTCCTTCACTGTGCACTCCCGCTCTCCTCACCCTCCTCCTTTAGTTTTCCCTTAGCTTTCTTTTTACTTTTACACTCTTTTCATCATCTCCCCTCCAAGCTGCCACCACATGTAATTCATCCTAATGTGACACGTGAACTTCTTTAATCGTAACAAAGCCATTAATCAAAGTGTTTGTATGTAAATGGCAAACGGCATTGGCAAGGTATTTTTCTTCCAAATAAATGCGTAAGCCACCGTTTTTATGACAAAAGCTTTCTATCTAAACAAGAGTTGGCACCGAAAAGTAGTCGTGCACGCGCTAAGCTTGTTCAGTACAGGTTGGGTTGTGAGAGTTTTAAGACGTCCTGCAAAACTGGAATTGAAGATAACGTCCGTTCCTTGATGTACACCCTCGCCTAAAAGCTTACTCTGTCAACATTTCAAACGGTCTAAAATTATGCGCCCCGTGGTGCACAATTCATGCCTATCCCACCCTTTATGCCTGAAATACGATCAATCTTGTTCCAAACGGAGAGCCGGAGCGTTTCTATTCCGTGTCTTGTAAGGTAACGCATTAGGTTGCAATTCCGTTGGCTTAGTGGCACGGCCGTTTAAACATTTATGACGATACATCACGATATATGGTGCTGTCAGTGCACGTATGGCTTGGGGGCATATTGCCAAAGTGCCGAACGTCTCCGAGGGTGGCTGTTCCGGAGATGTGGAATGACAAAACTCCGGTCTTGAAGTATTTATGACCTCGGGAGGCACAAAGCCGAGTGTTGTTCTTTATTTTCGCTAAGCAAATCTTGCCCTAGCTGACAAACGTTATCCCTTCTGCGTTGTAGTCGAGAGGTGTTTATAATGTGCCGTGTGAGCCCCGGATCAGACGACACACAGGCTCTCTGACTGCTGTCTCCTCTAACATCTTTGGCCCAGTAAAGGAAGGATTATTATCAGAACTACAATCCTCGTGCTCACAATCGCGTGCTACATAAGGAGTCAGGAGCAGGATACATCCTTTGTATTCCGCGAGTCTTATGACCAGCATACAGGAAGCGAAAGAAAGTACAAGAGGTACACGTCTCCCTTTTGAATTTCGGAACAGCGCCTGGATTCAGGAAAAGAAAAACACCAAGCGTGACTGTCACACAATACAATTAATACCGACGCGTTTTCCGGACAGATCACGCTCCGGCGATTTTCCAAGGCACGTCCTGAATACAACGACTTGTGCCAGACGTGGGAAGGGTGCAAACGCGACATTTGTGGTTTAAATAATCAGATAACAAGGTTTTATTCTAAAATGTTTAAAATTTCATTGTCTCTCAAATTCCCTATGTCTTGGGGGTGGGGTTTGAGGGGGAGCAAAACAGACATGCGTATGCTGGCCTCCTATAATTTTATGCTCCAGTATTTTTGTGTATGAGCATCCGCCGTTGTCGTGGTCCAGAAGCTCACACACACACACACACGTACGCACATATACACACACACCAGCTGCAGCCTTGCCACCCATGGCATGGGCATAAACCCTGCAAATTTAATGGTTCAAATGCAACATGGCCTGCCATCTGGGTTGGAAAACTTTTTCCTGAATGCTCTCTCTCTTGCTCTGATTAACCACATTTTGGAACACTGAAACAGATTGAATCGTTACAGGAACACGTCTGCGTTCCGAAGAACCGATGTTTGACAAGCAAGCGATTGGAAATGACTTCTGGAGTGATATGAGCTACTTGATCATAAATTTTGTTCATAACCTCCTAAACCATTCAAGAATTATTTCTCCTACTGAATTTCACTGCAACAGCAGGATATCAGATATATTCGATCAAATCGAAGCCTATATTGAAAACACTTAAAGATGATCCGGGAACCCGATCCACCTGAGGTGAAACGATACATGGATATCGTCTTTCGCCTCAGATTTGCACATCCGAGGCCATTGTGGTTGTTTCCTTATGATGCGCTCTATTATTATACGGCTTTTGCTAATTAGTTTTCCGCCGATGTTGCCATCCTTTGACCACGGGTAAGGACAGACTTAACTGTTCCACTCTACTACACAGCACATGTAAAGCCATCAGTGCCTGCCTGTAGGACACTGGATTTGGCAACAGTCATGATCCTTCCTCTGTTCATCTGTCACTCAGGGACAGGCTCAAACAAGCCCGGACACAGGAAGAAACACTATCCAATTAATCCATCTCGTTTTCACTTGGCCAGAGATTAGTGGTTTCTCACGGTACTGAGATCCTACTTTTGCCCACTATTTTTATAATAAATGCGATCGGAGTTCAGCTCGAGATTAACTTAGACTTCTAAGAGCCCCTGACCAGCGTATAAAGCGAACTTTAAAATGGAACCTTTAAGAGAAACCCGTAACATGATCCGGCTCCTGATTTTACCTCAATCGATCAGGAAAGAAAGGAGAGTGGAAAGATAAGCGCAACAGCCCTACGGTCTTTATTTCACAAGCTAGGAATGTGTGCTCAATACACGAGCAAGGTGGATACCTGGCCATCACAACGATATGGGGTCTGTCTCCAAATTGTTACCACAATGTTGGAATCTCACATTTTTACTGACTGTTTTTCAATTTAAGAGGCCCAAACACTGTTTACAGGGAGGTGGTTGCTTTGTGGACTTTGGGATCTGAACTAATGACCTTAGGGTCCAGACACACCAAGCTGCCACTCCTGGGCCCCCATAGCTGCTCCGTTGTATGAATGATATAAGACGTGTTTTCCAAATGCTGTAAATGTTCCAGGTTGACGATGTTCCTATATGATAAGATAGAAGAACTCATATTTCCTACACAGAACCTCTGACCTCCTCAACCCTAGTGAGTACATTTGGAATTGACTGGAACACAGATTGAACCCCAGACCCTCTTATCTTCTCAACATCACTACCTGATCTCCCTGATGTTCTTTCTTTTCTTTTCTGATTGATCAGTGTAGCCACCCCCCCCCAGAATCTAGTAGACTTTGCAGATAAATGGAGTTTATTATAAGAGCAGTGGAAGAACCAAGCCAGTATTGATGGCCATGTTTTTTTAGAAAGAGATATTCAATGACAAATCGGGGTGTAAAGTATCTCAAGTATCTCCAAACTTTGTAGCTTAACACAAGGCAAGATATTTAGTTAATGGTATATTGGGTGTTCTAGTACAATGCAGAAGAAGAACAGATGTTTGAAAATGTGGGCATGGGTCAAAAGGGTCAATTCCTGAGCTACACATATAGGGTTGTGGAGGCCGCAGGAGCCGGGTTTGGGGATAATCTTTTCCTCCTTCAGAGATTTGGATGGTCCTGAAAACCCATTTAGATGTTTTGCTATAGTTGTACAGTCTCAAGTTGAATCCTGATTTCATGCATAAAAGATCAAAGATCAGAGGTTGCTTGGCCAGTCATCTTTTATGTCTATTCAAATCTGGTCACGTATGTTCAGAATTTTCAAAAGATCTAGATCTGGAAGGTTTTTTTTTTGTTTTTTTTTTTGTTTGTTTTTTAACTACGATTTATTCTTGGGTTTTTTTTTTTTTTTTTAGTCATCAGATCACCATTAGAAGGAAAAAAAAACCCCAAGAATAAATCGTAGTTTTTATTCGACAGGCGCTAACGTAACGTCCGACTTTGGTAGTGTAGCCTAACACATCACAACAAAAAACTATTTCGGAAAAGGAATTTCAGCACACAAGCAGGAACAAAAAAAGAGAAAAGAAACAAAGCCATTAATGTGGAGCTAGTCGAAATGTTAGCATAAAAACATAATTACCCAAACCATGATATCCGTGGAGTCGCAGGAATTCACCTCACGGCTTTTCTCTTTTCATCCTTTTGAACGACGGTTCAATACAGCCGCTTCCGACTTTACCCTGAAAATGGTTTTCTCGTTGTACTTTGCAAAGGAAATTATATTATGTTTTACTTTTCATGCTTGCTTTATTCCTCACACATCTTTTATTGACGGTTGCTGTTCAAGATCATCAGACCACCAGAAGCCAGACAGAAAAATGGTGCTCAGTGCAACGCTCGAGAGATTTGCTGACATTACAAGCACAATTGTAGTGTTTAAGAGGGGAAAAGAAAATCGCTAAAAGTTGAGCGGTGCTGAGATTCCAAGCAACGAAGGAATACTCGTTCGATTCGTAATTTCTTGATGAGCTCTGGGGTGACGTGTCTGAGGAAATCTAAGGATTCAAGCTGATGATATAATACAGCTTCAAGGTGCTCTCTTGGAGAATTGTGAATAATGCAGTGCCATCATAATTGTTTATATTTATCTGATTTCAGATCTATCTGTAACTCTATCCAGAGTCAAACATGGAGTGGGTGTGGCCTAAATATATATATGTAAACAAACAAACGGAAAATGTATGCTAACATACTGTATCTAGAAACAATGGAAAACCTTGCAATTTCTCAGCTATGGATGGGATGGGTAGAATTGATAAAATGAATGGGATGAATGGAAAAGGTGGGATAAATAAGATTAGGTGGATGGAATGAATGGATCGAGGAGATCATTTGAATGGAATGGATGGGATGAATGGAATAAATGGGGTGGATAAAATTGATCGGATGAAGTGGATGGATAAGATTAAATTGATTGGGATACATGGATAGATGGAATGAAGTGGATGGAATGAACTGGATGTGACGCGATGGATAGAATGGATTGGGGTAGATGGGATGGAATAAGTGGAATGGATAGATAGATGGTTGGGAATGGATGGGTTAAATGGGATGGGTTGGATGAATGGATAAATAGAGGGGGAATGGATAGGGTGAACTGGAATAGATAGATGAATTGATAGACTTCCATCAATCCATCCAATAAGTTTTATATCTATTTGCTTTCTTATTCTTAGTTGGTATGAGGTTTTTATGGTTTATTACAACCAAATTGTGGAATAATGCAAATCCTTTTGAATGAATTGTTGCCAAATTGCTGTGTGTATAAGTTACTTATAATAGTTTCCAAGTATGGATTTTGGTATATCCACGATATCGCCAACAGATTTGGGAGACCTGACATTTCCAGCCATATGTAGTTATTCCTTAAAAAACCACTAAGTTGTAGTCATACAATTGTTTAGGATCTTGAAATAAACTAGAATTAGATTTTCCCTTTCACTAAGAGTAGCCTGCAATATAGTTCTGACCTCTATTGTGGATGAATAAGTCCAAAATCTTCCCAGAAGACTGGAGGTTATAATAACAGCAAATAGGGGCTCAATGTGAACAAGTTTAGTAACAATATTAAATGCAAAAAAAGCTACTGTTCATGGATAGAAATTAGCAGGAAGTTCATAAGTATTCTTCCTCCCAAGCTTCAGCCATTTCCTGAGTTGATTTTAATCACATTTCCATTAGTTCAATATCGAACCTCATTAAAAAAGCATCAATTGAATGCTCCTGTTCCTGCATTGTTGACACCCACACAAACCTAAATCTCAATTTAGCCCTGTTGGTAGGCAATGTTCTGCTTGAATAGTGTTGCTGACAGGGTAAAAGCCTTGCCAGTTTAAGACACAAATGTATCCTTGATACCTGCTGAATGCAAATAAGTAAGGTTTTGATTTGGGTTTGGCTGGGGGTGAGGGGGCAGTTTCTGTCTGGGGGGTCAGTTGGCTTGGGTTTTGGGATGGTTTATGTTTAGATGGGGCGCCTATAGATTGAAGTGGTGAGTCGGGACAGTTTCGGTTTGGTGATTGGATGTTGGGTCAGGGGGGGTCGATTGTGTTTGGGTTTGTAAATGGCTTTTTTTTAAGGTTTAACTGGGGGGCAGTTTTTGGTTTTGTGCTGGTGGACACAAATGTACGCTTAAGTCCTGCTAATGGCAACTGAGCATTTGGAGTGGTGTTCAGGTTGTGGGAGTTTAGGCATTGAGGCGTTTCAGATTGCTTGGCTTGTAGCGAGTTTTGGGTTTAGATAGGGGCTTTTTGGGGTATTTGATTGGCTAGTTCGGACAGATTGGGTTTGGGTTTATAGCGAGTTTTGGGGGGTTTGGCTGGTTGGGTTTGGTGTGTTAGGATAAACTTTGAAAATATTTTTGCCCTTTAACCAAACATGGCTTCACCCAATGTTTGTCTTTAGATATATAGAATGTGATCGATGGATAGAATTTTATACGTTAGAAGTAATGAAGGATGAAGGAAAAAGGCAGTTCCCGCACATGCGACAAAAATAGTTTCCATTTATATTGCTTTTGTTTGCATCTCTTAACCTATTACCAGGTTTTATTGTGACACAGAAAGTATAGTACTTGCCCTCCCTCGAACACGAGTGCCTTTACAACAGCGAATGCTGAAAAAGCTTTGTCACAATGGGCCCCCTGTGCAGAAGGGTTTTACTCACAATGCCTTTCCAAATAAAGAATTTGCATGAGCAAATCCTCCCACATCTTTAATAAATTTTTCTTGTCATAATCACTTAGTAATCCATTATGGCCAAGGGTACCTTCTAAACCTTCTAAACCATGAGCTAAGAGCAGAAAACAAGCACCATTACTAAGCAACAAGTAAATCAGACACGGCACAACTAATGGCATTTGCATGTCCAGGAACTGGAACACTGTCTCTTTCTAGTAGGACAAAATACAAAAAATCCAGGTAGCATCAATTTGAAACTATTCTATAGGAAATGGATATTCCTATCTACTGTAGCATTTGACTAATTGGTTAGTCTAGAACATGTCATGAGAAAATTGCAACCAAATGATAGACTATAATGTCAAATTTGTTTTTGAACACATCAAGCATTGTAACTTTTGTTATACATAGCCATGATGCTCATAATCCCCACACTCTGACGCTCTTGGGCTAGCCTTGTGGCGAGTAAACCTGACTAAACAATGCTAATCCAAGCCATCTTCTCTAATTCTTCTCCCTTTTGGTTGTTACCAGGTAAGCAGCCACACTGTCCAATCAGCCAGTCTAAAACTTGGACACAATTACCCATGTACTGGGGCAGTAAATGTACAGTGGTTAAGGGTTTCTAATCAGAAGGTCAGGGGTTCTATCCCTGGTATTGCCAAATTACCACTGTTGGGGCCCTTAAGCAAGGCCTTTAACCCTCTGTTTCCCTGTGAAATCAATAAAATATATTTTCCTAAATGCTTATCATGCATGTTGGGTCACAAACCCTAGTCTAAGCAAACCAAGTACACCGCGTCGGGCGTCAGTACGGATTTAGCCGAACAGAATTCCATGCTACAATTTAGGATAAAAAAATAAATAAAAAATCGCATGCTGCCTGACAAGCGCACCAAGAGTCTGCTTTCATATCTGACAACTTCCAGGCAGTGTGTCTTATGCGTGCTTTTGTGCAAAGAAATCGTTCGGTCAGAACACTTCCTGTGTGTGCGCGGGTTCTCAGAGGCGAAACGACGCCGAACGACATATTCTGATGCATGCGGCTTGTAGTTGTCTCCTCCTAATTACTAAAGACATGCCACTGTCAGCAGTGTCATGCCAGGCTAATGTCTCCTCGGAGGCTGACAGCCACCGTGTCAGCCTGTTCGGAGGCGGCTGCATCAGTGTTCCCGAAGATGAAGCGAATTAAAATCCTGTCAAGGCCTCGCAAACGGTCACTTGAGCCAAAAAAAAAAGAGAAAAGAGAAGCAAGGACTGTAATTACCATGTGTTGTTGTTTGTCTTTGTGCTTTATAACAAAGCAAACTTAATTAGACATCTTCAGGAAAAGTCTCTCAAAGAGCTCCACATGTGTCAACAAGGTTTTTTATTTTCGGTTTCGCATATTCATTGAAATAATTTTTGGTTCCGCTAATGCTTATTTGCGTGCTTACTCTTTTACCCTGAAGCAAAATACGTGTGTGTGGACCTCACATGGGTTATCCTACACTTAACATTGAAAGAGGAATGACTCTGCAATTGCTAGGCTCTTCTAATGACAGCGTCGTTCATTGATCCTTCTTCCTGGTGTCGGTCAATATCACACCATTACCACAGGAGCAGGCTTTTCCGGCTGATGTTTGATATCTGCCTTCCCCGGTTGCATCCAAATGCTGAGAACTAACCTCGTGTTTCCTCAGAAGAAACACATTCCTCCCTTGCTTCCTTCCTTCCTCCTCGGCTTCCTCCACCTCCTCATCCAGCATGTTATCCAGTAAGCACTATTTTAACTTTTCCTCCCTTTGATTGCCATTAATGCAAGACCATTACGTGTACCACTGCTCTCGGACGGCCCATTAGCCACGGGCCGTGCCCCTGATCCTTGCTCTTGACGTTCTAGCTCGGGCTGAGCTTCGCCATGCAGAGCGTATCGATCTTTTTTTTTTGTCTACCGTATAACAAATAATTGCAGGAGGCGATGTATGTTTCCTTTTTGCAATTCCTTTTTTTTCAGTCGCGCCCGAGCGAGGCGACATCCTCTAACATGGCACCCCGAGTACTCCTAATAAACAGTGGCCTTGTGCTAACAACCTGGCAGGCTAATCATAACAGTACTGTATGCAGCCGAAACCTAAGGCCGGCACATCCACACTGACACTTTTTCAGACAGGTGGCCTGATTAATGCCTTCCTTAACCTACTATCTTCTCCCGGGTTCGGTATCGATGCTGTCGACAACATATCAAGCTGACAGCAAATAGGTTGACTAGTCAGAATATACCCTTTTATTAGCTGTTCCTGGAGCCAGGACATCTAGGTATAGATTTGTGTATTGGAGGACCAAGGATGACGATAAGGAGGTCATCAAGATCTGCCGCTGTATCGAAAAACATCAGGTACACTTGATGGAATAGTAAAGGGGTGGAGAGATCACCAGCTGGGGGTCTGGGCTTTACTTTGTACTTTGTTGTATTTGTTTCCTAATGTTTGTTTAAACCCTAACGCTTTTTCTAAGATGACCGTATGCAGTTAGATTGGAATCTCACCCACCCGCTGCACTTCACACGTTAGTGATGGGAAGATCAGATTATTGTATCGACTTGGTCCTTTGAATCTCGTTCATCCAACTCAATCATTGAGTCATTGAGTTCAATTTTTTGCTTTGATCAGGAAAAAAAAGCAATGTTACATTTTTAATAAGCAGATCCCCCAACACGTGTACATACACAAACTTTGATTATAGTTCTAAAAATAAGAAATTATATATACAGGTATTTACTTTACGGACTTTTACAGATACGAACAAACCTGTCCTCAATGTGAAATTTGTCCGGAGAGTCTACATGATGCGCATTGAAAACGGGGTGAATGCATTTTTTATAATTAATTTTTTTTTTTTTATAATTTTTTTATTACTTCATACGAAATATTGTATTCAGTATTTGGATTTGTTTTAGTATATTTTGTTTATTTGATCATATTTATCGCTTTTTCATCATTAGGAGATTTGCGTAGTCAATAACCAACACGGTAACAACTTACAAACTAATTCATGGTACGAATGGTCGTTCGGGGCGTAACTTGTTTGTAAGGTGGGGAGCCGCCTCTATAGGAGTCACGTGACAAAAGAACAACTAACTCAGACCAAAGGACCAATGAGATGAACTACTCGATTCTGGTTCCTGTACTGTACATTAGCTAAAAAAATGTTGTGATGCTAGTGATATTAGCTGACACGTAAAATATATGAATTATAAATATATAGACAAACACTATAGAGTCCCAATATAAGAATAACAAACCTGTTCCACTAAGATTATGCGAGACTTGTTGGACACGAATACTGACCAACTCCAAACGTTCTTATGTCCCCACAACGCAAAATCTAAAACTTCCCCCCCAAAGATTTTGTATTAGAGCAATCAATGGTCAAATGGCAACATGCTAAAGTTTTGGTCATGTACAGTGTACATTTCCACACAACCAAATATCCGGAATCCAACAACCACTTATGATTTGGTCCTGAAAACAAGAAGTGGGATCCCATTTAACAAACTACTCCATGTTTTATTTATGCATGATGTGCAAGCTTAGCCTTTTAAAGCATGTGACTTTGCAACAATCAGGAAATGATAGCTTGCTTGTTTTATCTTTCTTTCGATAGAGTTGTAGCCTTGCTCGTGTAGCAAGAGATGTTTTGAGCATTGAAAAGCTTTGTAGCTTTGCTTTTTTATTTTTTTTTTATGTAACATTCCATGAAAAATATTCAATAAATGTTGCAATGAAAAATTCAATGAAACTATCAACAGGAAGCAAAAGAGATAAAGAACAAAACCATGGAGAAAAAACAAAAAAAACAGGTTCAGAAGGTGCTGGTGACATTTCCTCAAATCCCTCTGAGCAGCAGTATCACAGGAAGCCCGGTCGTAACATCTGATATTTCCGAATTGATTTGGCGGCTTCGCTGAAAGTTGCCCGTTGCAACTGGTGAAAATCCGTTTGATGAGAATTGGATGTCCTTTTTATATTAAACTTGCGCACGGCATTCTTGGACATTGGCGACTCTGACTTGGTCATGTCATTGCACTCGCCATATTGGCATATAGACAATCATAATGGATTTCCTGTGTGTACAAGAATACGGCGCAATAAATTGCAGCATATTGGCTCTTAGCATGAGGGTTTCCCTCGAATATTCAAAATCGTTTCACAAAGCCTTGCCAATATAATGCTATTGAGTTAGCTGGTTTCTTCTTCTTTCGGCTGCTCCCACCATAGCGGATCATCGGTCTCTATTACCCCCTGTCCTCTACATCTGCCTCTTTTAAAAATAGTAACTGCATGTCTTCCTTTACCACGTCTATAAACCTCCTCCTTGGTCTTTCTCTTTTCCTTCCTCCTGGTGGTTCCATCCTCGGCATTCTCCTACCGGTATACCCTATGTCCCTCCTCTGCACATGTCCAAACCATCTCAATCACGCCTCCCTCACCTTGTCTCCAAAACGTCCTAAATGCGCTGTCCGTCCGGCCGTTCCATACGTCCTTTCCTTCCTCGTTTGATCATTTTGATAACAATCCAGTCTTCGGATCCGAATGCAGAAAATGCAATAAAATTTCCCTCCTGATTGAGGTCGCAATTACCTTTTTAAGCAGATACCCTTAAAATAGAAGAGAAATATATTGATTTTTTATTTTTTTCCCCTGGGTTGAACCTGTAGCTAGGCAGACCGAGAGATGCACTCGAAGATTAGCTAAAGTCCCAGGATTTCGATATTAACCTTTTTGAGCATAATGTTGGGAATCTAAGCCTGTCCTCCAGCAGACCTCCGGTGAGCTCTGCTTCTCTAATTAGCTGCCTGACATTTCACTTAATGCAGTAGGAAAAAAAAAGATAGAGGGGGGAAAAAAAAACAACATGGCTGCGTCGTGATGATCTGATATCAGTAATTGGAAGTCACTTTTTTATTTTCCCTTTTTTTTTCCTTCTTGGGTGTTGTTCATCTCGTCGATGGCACCGGGGTTTAATTCTGATGCCTGTGGAGATATCATTAAAATGAAGCGCCGTTCTATTCCCGAAGGACGTCTTGAAGATTCTGCTCTAATCACGTGCCGGTGTCTCTGCACGTGGAATAGTGTGTGTATATATTCAGAGAAATGAAGTACAGCCTGGGATCAGAGCACCATAAAGACGGATGTGGGAAGGCGGGGGGTGTTTTTTGAGAGGGACGTATTGTTTTGCCCTGCTTGTTCTGTGGCTGTTTGATGACATGAGGCTTGTTGGCACCCCTGGCTATGATTACTTTGGGTGCTAGGCGTCTCGTCGCAGCCACCTTCGCTATCAAATCAAAGTCGAGCCGATCGTCCTTGCTCGAGCTGACAGCTTAATTTCCTGTCACTTGCTGCTGCGGTCCATCTGATCGTTGTCATTAACACTGATTTCTGAAGTGCCTACTTTTGGTCTACGCCTGCTTATAACCCTGCCCTTGTCTTTTCTTAAGGGCTATATTTAAACAAAAAGAGCATTCCTGGTTGAAGGTCCCTGCTCAGAGGTACGTCATGTATCCCATTTGGAGTTAATGCTGACATTAATAGTTAAACATTATATAGAGGCGCTCAGATTTTTCAGCTATGACGTCTATCTGAGATACTTCCAGCCAAGTACGGGGCATCGATCCTCCTGTTTAAATGCCTAAGCTATACATTATGTGGAGAATGGTATCAGGACATCTGCCTTTTCCAGTCATGTGTCGTTCTTCCACAAACTGTCATCCCAAAAATGGAGGTGCACTAGTGTTTAGGAGGTCTTGATTTGCTAGCTAAAAAACTAGGAGAACCAAAGCTGATCTACCCAGACTCAGTGCAGCAAGCTCCATGAAGATATGCTTAACATGGGTTGGAAGATCTTGAGTGACCTGCTATCTAATTCTGAATTGGAACTCTGTCTGCACCCCAGGCCTCCGCACTTTCTTCTACATCAATGGCTCAACGTTACAAATGCCTTGTAGTTGAAGTCTCCCAAAAATCTAGGGGAACATCATCTCAGAAGACTGGTGGGTATTTTACCAGCAAATGCAGATTAAATGTGGAAGGAACATCATCTCAGAAGACTGGTGGGTATTTTACCAGCAAATGCAGATTAAATGTGGAATTGGATGTTCAAAAAAAAAAAAAAAAAAACCCTTACCAATCTTATAGTCAGGTGTCCACAAAATGTTCACTTGGTGCACTCCAAGTTTCTTCCTCTAAAGAGCACAGAAGCACAGACTGTGTTTAATTCCTTCGCATTTCTTCTCTCTCCTTAATTAATATCTGCCTCAGGGCTACTTATAAACAAGACAACACCAAAAAATGAAAATGAAATCCCCCCCACCCCTTTTACCCACTTTGAGAAGATAAATATTGTAACATGCATTATGCATTCTTTGGTGAACATCCTTAATTGGTTCAGAGCGCTGCAGAAGGAAGCACATGGTTCTTCATAAGTGTTTGGGGAAAGAGGGGGGCTCAGTGGTTGTTTTGACTTCTAATCAGACAGTTGTGTGTTTAAATCACAGCACTTCTCAGCTGCTACTGTTGGGCGCTTGAGCAAGGCCCTTATCCGTCCACGGAGTTTTGTAAAATAAAATGTTGCTCTGGATAAGAAAGTCTGCCAAATATCTTGAATGATTTGGTTTTGGAGAACCTGTCAATAGCATCCTGGACATGCTTTCAAATCAAGCATTAGGTCCATGGTTTGCTGCCTGTGCTGAGGTTCGTCTGGTGAGGTTTCTCATGTTCTCTGGTTTTACCTCCTAGTGTATTTTACCATTTAAGAAGTGCCCTTAGATCTAAATGTCCATCCCAGGACATCTGTCTCCTCCCTGTGTACCCCAGTGTTACAAGCTCCACCCTGTCCCTCAGACCAGGAGACAGCAGGTACTCAAGAGAAATAAATAAATCCAAATAATGAATGCATAGTCAGTGTTTTGGCAGTAAAAAGTGATTGGAGGTGTGGCTTTTGATGGATCAATGAGGCATGTATTTGTGAGAATCTTTTTGAAAACTTCGCAAGCCCCCCCAGAGCCATGCTTTTTTTTTTTTTAAATTTAATATATATAAACGTTTTTCATGGAGGTATTCAAGCCCTGGTTTCACTGAGCTGCCGCTCGTGGGGCCCCTGAGCAAGGCCCTTAACACTCAGTGCTTCAGGGGAGCTGCATCATAGCTGACCTGCTCTCTGACCCCTGCTTCCTCACATCACTGGGATATGCGAAGTAGAAATTATGATTCTTTCTGTCAGACAGACAGACAAGTCAAGAGTTAAAAGCCTCTGGACTTCTGTCCTTAAGGTTTGTGTGATCAAATCCTAGCACCAACTCATCTGCCATTGGTGGACTGGATGGAATTAAATTAAGCCGAGGCCATCCAGCCCCGGTGTATGGATGGCTCAGTGCTGCTGGAGCATTACCTTTAGTCTATTTTTGCAAACACCTGACCTTGCTTGCCATATGTGGTTCTTCTCCAAATCTCAACCCTACTGAACAGCTTTAGGATAAATTGGAATGGCACCCCAGGTCTCCTCACCTACACCTGACTTTACCAACACCCTTGTGGCTGATGAACACAAATTCCCATAAGCACACTACAAAAAATGTAGTGGAACATCATCCCTGAAGAATGAAGGGAATTGCAAGAGCAATTTCGGACTAAATGTGGAATGCGACGCTCAAAAAGCACGTAACGTACCAACCAGGTACAAACCAACTTTTGGCAGTACTGTGTGTTTTGATGTATTCTAGACACGTTTTCTATTCGCAATTGATTGAAGCCCATGGTTTACTCAAAAAGCCGTTTATATCACAGTGTCACTCTGCCACTTCCTGCTGCCACTCCAGCGTGGCGTTCGCCTGCTAACTTTACGGGTCATTTGGAAACCAAAACGGCGCATTCGCTAGACACGGACACGGCACGTCTATTCACGAATCGGCGAGGATATTTAAATAAAGCTGCTCGTCTGTTCATTTGAGTGAAGCGTTGAAAAGCTGCCCGAAAACTGCCTGGCTCCGAGCCTGAAGTAGCTGGGCTGTGCTCAAAAAAACCCAAGAAAAAACTCCACTTTGACGATCAAGCTGCCTGGTGCCCTTCAGCTAGCTCGCGCTTTAATCTCGCTGTGTGTTGGGAATGTGAACTAATGAGATAAATTAGCACTTATTAGCCTAAAGCTAAGATATCATCTGTGTGCGGAGATAAAAAAAAATAAAAAAATAATAAAGATTCCTTATGTGTAGCTTTAGCAAATGGGGAGACTATAGAAACTTGTATGTGGTATCCCCCAAAAGTATTAGGACACCTTTTCCAGATATATGTACTACATTTTTAAGCAGGTTTCACCAAGGTAGAGCTGCACAATCGTATCGGCTGTCTCTTGGATGCTAAAGCGTGAATTGTTTTCCTTCGTGTGAAGAACTAGGAGGTCCAAACCTCTTTGAGCATGACCTGCATGACCTGTGCTCAAAGCTGGCTCCACAAAGAGTGTCGCTTTCCAGCTAATTGGGATTAAATGTATATGTCTGATGAAACCCATACCGGCGGTAAGCACTAGGGCATGTAGATACAGTCAGGAGTCGTGTGTATTAAATGTATTAATTTGCTTTTTATTCTTTTTTTTTTTTTTTTTTTTTTTTTTTTTTTTAAAAAAATTGCGTTTTTTTTTTTTTTTTTTTTTTTTTCTTCTTCAGATAGATCACATAGAACACAGCCTTAGACAATAGCAGTTAAGCTTATCCATACAATGTATGCCTCGTTTCTTTCGCCAGGCGTCTGCCGGATCCCTGGTGTGTGACTGTGTGTGTGTTTGTGTGTTTAGAATTGGTTGAAACAGCAAAATGATTATTATTAATTATAATTTTTTTTTTAAATGGGTTTCATTCAACTACGCATCGAAGCGCAAGACTTCGACGGCCAAAAATACCCCCGGTCTGACTAATGCAGCGATCAATCCCTCTCCATGCCGAGCGTGTGTAATTAGACAATAATGAGGGCGCAACTGCATTATGCTGGATCTCCAACTATGTGTTGACCTCAGCAAACTTCTTCTCCATTAGACAGCAAATAGCTCGCAATAGGCCCGGGTAATAAACCATGCCGTTCAACCTCAGTGGGAGACCTGAGCAGGAGGTTTTTTTTGGAAACGTGAGACACCTTGGGACGGTCTTCAAGGTTTGGATTGGGAATGGAAGAAGGTCCAGGTCGGATTGAGGTCGTCAGGCAGACACACAGACACACACTAAGTCAGAAAACTGCATCCACAACTGCACAACACACGGGGAAAAAAAATTCAAAAGGAGCAAACTTCCCGAGCGAATCGAGTGAGACGGCAGAAAAGGAAAAAAAAACCAACCCAAACAAACGGAGTCAAACAAAGTTATTTCCGTCTGGCTTCGGGTTAAAGTGCGCATAAGATCATCCTCTGCTCTTGAACGTTTTTTTGTTCGAATTGAAAAGGAGTGCAGCGGCGTCGCGCAAGCACCATACCGACAACGAGGAGTCGGATGCCGCTCGGAACTCGGATCGCTTCCTGCCTTTCATCATTTCCGTCGGAGGTTATGTCGGGGGGTGGGGGGGAGTCGGAAAAATATCGCTCGTCGTCGTGGGTCAAAGAGGTAAAAAAAAATAGAATAAAGAAAAGAAAATCGTTTAGAAAAAATGATTTTTTTTTTCCTTCACTGATGTTAAAGGCGCACCTGGGTGAATAAAACGACAACAAAAAAAATGTGGCTAAAGAAATAAATACATATAAAGCAATAAATACGTCGATCAGTGATGTAAATATGAACTATTCAAGAAAGATTAGTTTTTTCCTTTTTCTTTTCTTTTTTTTTTGTAATAAATAAGTCACATCACTAATGTATAAGTCAAATGTCATCGGGTGTCCTAAACATTCAGTCATTTGTTTGTCCTGAGGTGTGGAACCGACAGGAAACTCATAAGCGCTCCGTTTCCTGTTCACCCCCGTGCCGTTTTTGATCATCTACCTTCTTTTACAGGCTTTTTTTTTTCTTTTCAAGGAAAAAACACATTTTAAAGCAGTGTAGTCGGTATTTTGCTGAATCAACAAAAAAAAAAAAACGTATTCTTTCCAAAAAAAAAAGAAAAGCTAGGCTAGGCTAGGCTAGGCTAGGCTAGTCGCTCAGACTGATGTTATTGCGGAAAAGCCTCTCCTTGGTACAACGGAGCTTCCGACAGATTTCCAGTTGTTTTTGTAGTTTCGGACGGTGGAAATCTCGTGATTGGATCGTGATGGCGGCGCGTTCTGGTACGTGACGCGAACGCGCGGATGGCTTCGAAGGACTTGGATGCAAACGTTCTCAAGAACCCACGTGGTTTCTGTAGAGCATTACAATAGGCCTATCAATGTGAGCTTTTCTCGGTGTGTAAGGCAGTATCGCAGGACGGATAGGCAAGGATTCGACGTCGCGTTATGAATGGCAGGATTCGATTTGGAAAAGAAAAGAAAGGAAAAACATCCAAATGACCAGAAATTGTCACAATTTAAAAAATAGCTGCCCAGTAAGTTTATCTCAGCATTGCAAAAAAAATAAAAATAAAAATAAAATCTTTATAGAAATGTGCTGGCTGAATAAGCTGTGTTAAAGCGAATAAACGTGTGTGTGTGTGTACATGTGTGTTTATATATATATGTGTATATATTATATATTTAAAAAAGCCCCGCTAGCGTAGCTGTACGGTAGCCGGATCGCTTGGTGAGAGCACAGACAGAGAAAGGACGACAAGTAGGTAAAAAAACATACAAACGGCAAAACGGGGAGAAAAAAAACAGAAAATACGGACAGCAAAGGAAACTCACAGAGTTCGACGGCTACTAAGGCAACAGTTTGCCAAATACAATATAAGCCCATGTATACTGCAACACAACTATATATTAATTTAATAAAATACACAATATAGCTCTTGTACACGTAACAATTTGGCTCATATGCACAGAGATTGCAGGAGGAAAAAGAGAGAGAGAGAGAGAGAGAGAGAAAGAAAAAAATCAATAAAAATATGTCATTTCGGTGTAAACACATTAAATCGGATACATTTTGCACATTTAAATGAATATCGTGAATAAGTGACACGTGAAGGGACATTTCCTTTTTTTTTTTTCTTTTTTTTTTCTTGGAATTTTCTCGGAACCGGCGTCCTTTTGCAGCGTAATAAATATCATTAACGACTGCATCTTCGGCTTCAGTACACTTTTTTTTTTTCTTTAAAAAAAAAAAAAAAAAAAAAAGGTATAAATATTTTAATATCTGGACACTATACATAAGTTCATATATGTATATATTATATATATTATCTATATATTTATAGATATATTTTTCACAGTCGAAGGAAATATGTCCCTAATATACAGAATTATGATTGCCTTATTTGAATGTAGGACGAGTGGAAGGTCACTGTAAAAAGAGTGACGAGTAGAAGACGAGGTTCGAAAGACAAGTGTTCACACGAAGGACCAATGAAGAAGGGGGAAAAAGAGTAACAGCTTCACCAATCTGGAATGTTCCATATACACGTATATATGGGAGGAGGAAACACGGCTTACACGTATGGCTAGAAATGGCAGAATGAAGAAATGGGAACATTTTCGTAAGTAAGCACCCCCGGGTTGCCACTACCTCCCCATTCCCATCCCCATCCCCTGTAGATCCCGAGATAGTCGGAGATTATTCAATGTTTTCCGTACAATGTTATTACAAAGTCCGAACAAAAACAAGAAAAAAAAACAAAAAAAGAGTAAAAGCGTGGTTCGGTCTTGGCGAGATCCAACCGCATTTGGGAGTGTTCGAAAGTTTGTTTGCGATTGTCTTCGGATCGACCGTTTTCTTGCGGTTTGTGGCGTCTCCGAGTCGAAAAGTTAGTTCAGAGCTGGTGGGCACTTGAAGAAAAAGCTTGCTTAAGAAGCCTGAAACTCCATAAGAATCCCTTTCCCAAAAGACAACATGGCATCCAGAAAACCTGGCTTTATTTTTTCTTTTTTTTTTTGTTGGTTTTTAAACAGTTCATCAAAAGTTCTTCACTGTCCTGATTCCTTTGTCCAAACATCATGAGCACCTCACTCTTTGAGAGTGTTTTCTAAGCTCGCAGGCTCTCGTCTTTTCTCTCTGTCTTCGTTTATTGTTAGATTTTTTTTATCCCCATCACTGTCTGAGTCTGTTCACTTTCTCATCGCTATGGCCTCGTTTCCTCGGCAGTCCTGCAGAAGTTTATCGATGTCTCTGACCACCTGCTCGGCGTCCATGCCTCCTCGGCTCGCCTCTCCGTGCTCCAGCGCCCCGTCCGGCTCGTGAGTCGTTTCCTGGCTGATGCGTGAACGTGCCTCCAAGAGCACTTTGGCTACAGGATCTGATGCGACAAGCGCACAATAACCCTGATCTCTACTCGGCTTCCCAGGAGATGTGTACAGTCCATTCGGCCCTTCGTAGTGGCTGGTGCTGGGATTGACCTCCGCTCCATCTGCAACGCCTTTGGTTCCCTTGGTTGGGCTGCATGAGGCTGAGGGCACTTCCTGGAGCAACGGACTGAGCGCACGCTTGCCCTTGAGGTAGGGCTTGACGTTGGCCACAAGGACTGCATGCTCCCGCCGCTCCTTGCCGAAAGTGCAGAAGGTCTTCTTGCCGCTGGGGTTTCCTGTCGCCTCATAGCTCTCTGGCTCGGTGGCCACCGCCTCCATTCCTGCAGGAACAAACAGGTTTGTGCGGTAGTCCAGACCTTCAGCTTGTGCCATTCCCGGGGCTGGAAACTGGGGCATCCAGCAGCGGTCTGAGTGACCCAGGACCCGGCACTCATCAGTGCAGTTCACGCAGTCTTCTTCTGCAGAGAAAGACAACAAAGACATGGTATAGTCAATGTCTTCATAATTGAAGTTTTTACATTCAAGTGCAAGTAGTAGTGCCACTTATCAAAGACCACCTTGGGTGGCCAAGACTGGCCTCAATTCACCTCATGCTTTTTCTGTCTTTTTCAAGTTTGGATTAATTGCTTAGTATTTTTTGATATACCAAGGGAACTGTTAAGTCCCAGTATCTTGGATATCACTACTCATAACGGGGTACTATTTCACCAACAATTACTGCTGCCAATTATTTCCTTACCTCATCAAACAAGCCAAGCTACCGTTTTTTTCATGGTCCTGTTTTTATATAAATGAGATCAGATTACCTTTTGCTCTCCTCAGATTTCTTGGCCCCCGGATTTCGTGGCAATAACGTAAACTGTGGCATATGAGACGATTCAAAATGCAGAGCATGTAATAGAAGCTGGAAATGAAATCATGCTATTGTTTAAGTGTTTTGAGTGTCAGACACACGTTTTGGCCACTTCGGTTCCTTTGCTTTCTCACATTCCCTTGGGTTCAACAATAGGAACTTTTGAAAGGGTAGCAGGACCTAAGTGGGATGTAGCAATGTAGATCAAGTCTAAACCTCCTCATCTGTAGCTTTAGGTTTAAAAGACAGACTGAGAAATGGTCACTGTTTAGATATATAGTCCATTAAGAACTCTAACCCACCAAAGAGCTGATATTTCAGAAATTATTATGCACTTTATATGCTGTGGACTCCCCCGGGAGCCTCATTTTCCTTTTTTTTGTGCAATACTTAACCTGGTACTCTGAGTTTCCTGACGTATCTGCTACTGACATCCTTTTAGTAGCCGAGCCAACTCGGCAAGCCTTTGCTGAGAAATTATGCATCAGGCAGGCTTTAAATAAGGTGTGTCCTCTGTAATGCCAGTCCATGCAGTCTTGCAAGGCAGGTCGACCACCCCTTCGTTAGACCTTCTTGGATATTTTTCAACACAAGTGGTCGAAGGTCATTTGGTCACCTAATTCCACTTTCCTAGCACTTGTGGGCAACCTTAGCAGGAGTCTTTTTCAACCTAGAGCTCATAATACAGAGAGTTTAAGATTAGTCTTAACTATTGTAGACAACTATTTTTGGATGAAATCTTTAGAAACGTTAAGTTGTTTCTGTCTAAGTTTCGGAGGGTCAAAAGGGATATTGATTGAAGGGAAATGGGCGCTCAGTTGGTGAAACCTTTTATTTCTGATTGGAAGCTTAAGATTTAGAATCCCAACACCAAGCTGCTACCGGGGCCCCTGAGCAAGGCCCTTAATCCCCAGTGCATAGTTGTAGTACGCTCTAGATATGGGTGTCTAGGGAATGCAATAAATGTAAGGGGCCATTTTTATTTATTTATTTTTTTTTGTTCACAAGTATCTCATACTTTTTTTATGAAGAACATGTAGATCGTTTTTAAGGGCTGCTTTCCCGAGGAGGGAAGGGTGGAACAGCTGGTTGAGTGAGCGTATTCAATGAACATGATCAAGTAGATGGCAACGAAGACTCCATGCTCGCTCGCCTTCCTCTCTTTCTCTCTTGATCATCGTGCCATCTCTCCACCAAACCCCCGAACACAGCAAAACAACAGCAGCTGCGTTTTGGCTAAAAAAATATCTGGTGCTGCTCTCATAAATTTGTGTCACTGGGCTTTGAAGATCTCCCATGGCAGCCTCTTGTATCTTTCAACCAAGTGTCTAGCGCTGCATGCCACAAAGTGTTTGTTCTTGTGTTTGTGTGTCCGTCCCTTTCATCTTTATTCTGGATTATTATTGGTTTTTGATGGGTCCAGGAATTGTAAATTGGGAAGCGTGATAGTAGCGTGCACACAAACGCGCACAGAGCCTAGCGATTCCTAATTCTAAAGAAAGACAGAATCTGTCCATCCTTTCGTTTCTCTCGGTTTCTATCTAGTGAAATTGTGACTTCAAAGCGACAAGGTAAGCCTGTTCTTCGGACACAGCATTGTATATGTAAGGCAACATGAAGCAGGGTTTGCTTCCCCCGTGCAGTGATTTCCGCCTTATAATCGACACCTCATGTATATTTAATATCCTGAAGATTTCAGAAGGTAAGCAAGGTGCGAGAAACAAGAGGACTTCGGGAATTTTGGGAAAATTTTTTAACAATCCAAAAAAAAAAAAAAAAAGCACCAGCACTCAATAAAGTTCGGTGCGCCATAAAATACCGTATGAAAATATTATATATTTATATAATTATATATATTCTCTTGATTAAAAACAATTTTACCTTATTTTATTCTGTTGCAATGCTCATAAAAAAATTATATATATATTTTTGCTTTATTAATGTTTATTTGAAATTCTTTTGTTTTATGAAGCAGAAAAAAAGCAAGAATATTTTTATATTTATCGGAATTGTAGAAAAATAGTTGCAATTTTTTTTAACACCTGCTGTGATGCTTATTAAACATTATCCCCCCATCCCCCCCACACCCACCACCCTGAATTTTCTATTTTTCCTTGCAAATTTTTTTTTTCTCCTCCCTTTAGCAATTAAAAAAAAAATTCTTTTATATTAAAAGGCAAATAACTTTTTTTTCCTTCAGACTCCTGTTCATTCTGGTTAATAAAACCAGCAATATTTTTCTATTATTATTATTGATTTTATTTTATGCAGCTTTCATTTTTGCATATCTATTTTCTGTAGTGTTGCTCATTAAAAATATTTTTTTTCTCCTTTATTGTTTTCTGTAGCAGTGTTCTTTAAAAAAAAAAAATTTTAAAAAGCAAGAATGTTTGCCACTTACTATTTATTATTTCATAATAAATAGTAAATATATTATTATTATTATTATAAAAAAAGACTGTCGCAATGCTCATTTAAGAGCAGCAATATTTTTTTCACCCCTGCATTTTCTTTCCTTTTAATTTCCTTCCTATTTTTTACCATTTCTTTATTTGCCCCCCAAAAAATAGCAGATAATATATTAGAATCGATTTTATACACCAAAAATATTTACTTCCTGTAAAAGTAAAGACTTTTACATGGTTTACGCTAAAAAAAATAAAAAAATAAAATATATATATATATCATGGACCTTTTTTGACTTTCTAATCATCTTTAATCAAAGCTGAAATCGCTCCATTGTGCCGGCGACTCCGAACGGTTTCATGACAAACGATCGTCTCCCTCTGGCTCCTGAATCGTTATTGTTTTTGTTTTCACTACATGTGGCTAACCAATGCCTTTCCCTGCTGTATGTATGAGTGTGTTTGAGGGTGTTTAGGGACTGGTTTAACCTTGAAAGAAAAAAATCCAGATTCATCAAAACACTGCTTCCCTTACGAGCGCGGAGGAAAGCTAACTACCGATTGTAGCTACTTACGACAGTGTGCGCGGGTAAAGCGGCAAAACACAACATACACCGAGGATCAAGGTGACTGACTGAGTGAGTGAACCTGTTAACCCGGAACGGTGGGAAGTGCATTTGTCCATGTCTAAGCAGTTCTGCTTCATTGTGTGTATGGGAGGGGTAAAAAGGGGTAGGGGAGTTGTGGGCTTTCCGGGGGGTGGGGGTGGGGGTGAAGGGCCAGGAGACATGCATCAAAAGCTCAGAAGAACTTTTATAAATGACGAGATGAGAGATTTTTCTGGTGGAGCGAAAAGAAAAATACTGAACCCTTTGAGAGAACTTGACATTTGAGATGCAGTACACTTTATTGAGGGGGAGGGAGATGGTGTGGGTGGTCTCCACACACACACAAAGGGGTGAAACTAGAACAGGATTTCCTTGTGTTGTTTTTACTACATACTGCACTATTGTTTGAAGGTGTGTGTGTGTGTGTGTGTGTGTGTATGTGGTAGGATTGCTGGTGCAGATTTTACAGCTCGCTGTGCTCAAAAGCTGCAATTTTACGACCGATCGATTGATCGATCGTTGGATATTTAAACACAATTCGTTTTTTTTTCTCCCTTAGGCAAAGGGTTTTTTTTTCTTTTTTTCCCTCTTCTTTCTCTTTACCTGATTCTACCAAATGAACTAAACTCCTGCCTAAAATCCAGCGTAATCTGACACATGAACTTTCTAGGTGCAAATCATTCATCCCTGAGGGTGCACAAACTTTTGCAATCCCGGTGTGTGTTCCCTGGGAAAAAGTCAAGCGTCCCAATACTTTTGACGGCACCGACGGAAACCGAATGGATTGCTCTGGAGGGTACAACGTAATCTGGACTTGACTGGAATACGACCTGGGCATATTAAAGCATAAACAATCCGTCTCTACGCGGTCGGTCTGCGGGAAGTGAAGCGGCTGTCGATTATTCATGCCTGGGCGACGTGAGCGACCTTGAAACCTTAACGATAAGGCGTACGGAAGCTGGGTGTGATGTAATAGTGCAGGCAAAGTCTTAGACAACCGCTAACACACACACACACACACACACACACGAGCATGCCTGTGTATTGGTTTTTTGGGATCCACTTAATTAAAGCTTGAAAGCTGCTATTCCTGCGTTTTCCTGCCTTATCCACACACGGATCCATGTATCGATCGGATGAAGAGCCCTCATCGCTGCGACACTACATATGACCGGCGGGATCAACACGCATTATCGCCCTTCGGCTGCGAAAGAAAACGCCAGGAATTTCCCATCAACTCCGCAATTACTAGCATTGACGAGAAAGCGGCGTGCTGTGGTCCCTTATTGGAAATTGCGCATGCTAGGATCCAAGTCTGGCCATTTATCAGGCTAATGATGTGTGGGGCAAAATCTCATCTCGTCACGTGCCGCTCCCGTCTGCGTGAGTCGAGAGGGTGACCGATTTTTGCATGGGACGTGATGCTAGCGGTCAGACGTCACCCCTAGATTTACGCGTACGATGTATCGAAACGCTATGCGTCGATTTGCATGAAGGTGTTGATGCTAACATGCATGTTCTTAGCCACAACTAGCCGAAGCTAGAGTTATGAGCATTGCACATCAAGTAATTTACCGGTTGAAAACAAAACCTTCCCGTGAGAATTAACGAGGACAGTTAGGAGTAAACAAACCCCTTGCCTCAGATTTCAAACGAATTCTACATACTTGAGAGGCAGTTTTTTTTCTTTTTCTATTCCCCCCCCCTAGATTCTGCTCTCTCGTCTGAAAATTCTCGTAGGATTTATTTTTTATTGCGGACAGCGGGATAGAGAAACAGAGAGGGAGAGGGAGATAGGGAGGGAGTATGTGAGGCTCTAGTGTATTTCTAATGCTCAGACTGGGTGCATTAAGGGCTCTTGCCAAGTCTTTTATTAGCATCCCTATTTTTCAGGCCCGCTGTGTGTACGCTCTCGCCAAGCTGATCCCACGGCAACGCTAGCGCGCAACCAAACACCTTCAACACTCTCTCTTTCTCTGTCTGTCTCTGTCTATATGTGAATGTGAACGCTGACTGCACCCCAGGCCTCCTCACTTACATCAGTACCTGACTTTCCTGACCCCCCCTTGTGGCTGAATGAGCACAAATCTCCATGAAATCTCCTGACACATCTTCCCAGAAGACTGGAGGTTATTATAACAGCAAATGTGGAAAGGATGCAGGCACAAACCAGTCAGGTTTCCACCAACATGTATGTGTACATGTATTTTTTTGTATCCTACTGTCAGGGGTTCAAGCCCCAGCCTCTCCACACTGCGTCTTTTGGGCCCTTGAGCTTTTCCGCTCGTGGTGTATCATGGCTGACCCTGGTCTTGGACTCTGTCTGGGATATGCAAAGATTTCAGGAAATTTCACAGTGCTGTAAAGTACGTCAGAGAAAAGCCTCTGTTCAGACTAAGAATAATGAGTAAAATCCCCTCAACCTTCTTTGGGTTCTTCCCTGAACTGTTACCACAACGTTAAAGGCATACAATTGTAGATTGTTTTTGTGTATGTGGTAACATACAATTTTTCCCTCAATTGGGAAATTGAATTGCATTGAATAGTGTCTTCTAGAAAGTTCTTCGACCAAGGACATTTGCGGAAAGTTCCCAGAATGCGTCGCAGGGACCCCCAGGGAAATCCCCTTGTAGTTAAAAAAAAAAGATTTATGAATTTGAGTTTGACCTGAAGGACCTAATAAATGTAAGGAATAAAGTTATTGGGACACCTGACTTTTACAGCCACATGTGGTTCTTTCCCAAACAGGATCTCTGTAGATGTGGTGGCATGAAATTTCCCAATATAAATATATATAATGTAATTTTTCATTGGTGGACATTCCAATTGCTCCATTTCACACTGAAGGTTCTGAGATCAAAAAAGTCATTAAAAAATTGAAAAACTATAAACAAAGTCCCTATACCAAATGGTTTAAGCGAACTGTAAAAAAAATGCGAGGACGGACGCCTTCTGTTCTCTTTATGTTCCTGTTCATGAAATACCAAGGACGCATGAGATTCCTCGCTTCGTGTCGACGAACCGCTCGCGACGTTCTCTGGCGTCTGCGATACACGTTTTTCCCTTTACATTCCTTCTCGGATAAATTCGCATTCGCGTCTCCTATAGCAAGTGTAGTGTGAAAAGATTTTTTTTCCATGCAAAGAAGACATGATGTGCGAAAGGTTGATTCCTCTAAATGCCACCTATGTGTCAGGTTTGGTAGCTGAGGCATTTGCTTGGTTTATTAGCAAGATTTAACAGGATTTATTTATTGTATATAAATATGTGTAGTAGAAGCCCAGGGCAAAAGTGAGGCACAAGATGTGGTAGGAAATTGAAGGTCACTGCTGTTACTCATCTACAGCTAAACTATGGACCGGACCAAGCCAGACCATGGGTTTAGGAACAGGGGTGCAACTGCATATTTGCTAAGATCTGCAAGATCATATTTGGTGCCCCCCCCCCCTTTCTAAAAACAGAGGGGTAAGTACCATAAAGATACACTACATCCAAAGGGCCCCCATATGCTGCGCCCCTTTGCCTATACTGCATACCCAATTTTTGTGCCTTTGACTGGGACCCCCAGGTTGGAAGATGTAAAAGACCCTATTCAACACCTTTGGGATAAATTGGAACACCCACTACACCCCAGCCCTCCTCACCTCACCTCTCCTCTCAGTACCCAACTGGCTGAATGAACACACATACCCACAGTCGCAAAAATCGAGTGGAACATCATCTCAGAAGAGGGCTTTAAAAAAATGTCCTGTGTTGGAGATAATGTCCAGAAAGCACATGCTATTCATATGATCTGGTGCCTGAAAACCTTTTAGATTCCATAGGTTGTGTAAAAGGACCTTTTCATATTATACAGAATACGTGCCGGAATAATCTTCAGCGCAGATCATTAACACGTATTATCGTTAATGCATTAACACTTGAGTCGTTGCCATAGTAACAGACCCAGTAAAGTAATTTTTTTTTTTTTTTTTTTGGCCAGTAAACATATATAAAAACGATACATCGTTTTACTTTTTTTTTCTAGTTAAATGATTAATAATAGTTAATGAATGCTTCTACTTTTCTCTGATGACCCAAACTAAATGTCTGTCATTTAAAGTAGGACATGATATTTTTTTATTTTAATTCAAGGACATCAAGTTTCCCATTGGAAAAAAAAAAAAGCCTTTTTAATGCTGTTCCACTTTTTCCCCCTGATTGGAACAGAACGTCATGGAGATAATAATGACCTTGTAAAGGAATGAATTGCAGTAGAAAAGCCTACAGTAGGTTGGCACTTGTAGAGAAAGGAAAAAATAAAATGGGCACAGTGCAGCATGGCAGCTCGGCAGGGTAGCGGGCGGCTAGCTGGGTATCTGTGTCGCGTCTTGTACCATAGCGCAGCATGACTAGCGAAGCATCAGAGCGCTAGCACCTGTGTCCTGGCAGGCTGCGGCGCAGCTGTTAGGAGTGTGTGTAAGAGGTGGTAGGGGTTGAGTGGGCATTTGGAGAGAGAGGATCACCGAGTGACGGTGAGGGGAAAAAAAAGGGAAAGAAAAAAGAATACGGTACACAAAGCAGCTTGAACAAGTCTTTGGGCTTCGGTGACTGACTTCCACAGCACCTGGCCACCTGAGGGGATCTGAACTGTGTATCTGCGTGTGTTCATGTGTAAGTGTCTGTGTGCACTTGAGAAGCTACAGTAGGTGTGCAACAGGGTCAATTTTGCAGCTCACACCAGTGGAGGAAAATGTTTCGTATATGGAAATGAGAGCGACTGGAAACGAGTGCGGTTTCAATTCCACAGCCGGGAATGAGGTCTCTTTTAACTGCGCGAGTCTCTCAAGTAGGTCAGCGGCAATCGCGGGATGTTCTTCCGCGGATTGCGTTTAGACGCTGTTTTTTCGAGACGACGCGGAAGCGGCGGTGACGGATTAGAAGTTCGGTTAATGATGATGGGGGCAACACATCCAGCACACAGGATAAGCTTGCCGATGGAAAAATGATGATGCTATGCATAAATTTACTTAAGTACCTTCTGACTTTTAACGCATGGCTCTTTTTGCAAACGGAAAAAAAAGGAAAAAAGATGAAAAACCAGACGTTCTTTTCCTGTTTCCATGACCATTTATATTCTATGTGACTCTCAGGACACGCCTTGGTCTCCGTAGTGATGCGATTTTAAATCGACGGGTCACCCCGTTACCTATTAATGCAGACGAGCCGATGCGAATCGTTGGATCTTATCGTCCTTTCAAGATGCACATAGCTTTTGATATTTATTATTTTTGATCTATTACAACGGAAAGTCGCGTGAAAGTCGGTCCTGGATTTTTACGGTTCTTTTGCTTTCAAAAAGCGTTTTTGTTTTCTGAAAACGACCAAACCAAAAATACAATTTTTACCTTGCTTTTATTAAAATATCAACAATATACAAACCATCCCCCTACACACAGTAAGCTTTGCATTGATTTGATTGGCCCAGGCCTGGTTTGTTCACACCCACACTCTTTCACTCTGCCCCGTGTGCGAGGGGGCGCTTTTATCTCGGCAGGGTGGCCAGGTGAATACCGATACCCCCCGTCGAGGCGCATTGACGAGTTCAGAGAAGCGGCCGCGGTAAGGTAGAGCCAACTTAACTTGCGGCCCCTCAAAAGCCTTTCGATTCGCTGTGTCCTTTCATGCTTTTCCTCGAATACCGGCCTGGTTAAAGCGTTCAAAGCGGATCCCCCGGCGTGCGGGCCGCCTTGAGAGGACAGAACATCGGCGGGAGACAATTCTCCAAAACGCGTGCACAAAAGCCGAATCGATAGCCGTATTCGCCCCCTCCTCCCCTCTGGCTCCTCCCCTCTTTTTCAAACCAGGAATAAAAATAAATAAATCAAACAAAAGTGCAGGGTGGGGGATGGCCGAGACGAGAACGTCGCTTTTCTAGTTGCTCGGTTGGAGCGAAGGCGGTCTTAGGATTACGAACTGAAGCCTATGTGGGGGGTTGAGGCGCTCTGCCCTTTGAGGAAGAGAAAAAAACACACAAAAAAACAGCGCTAACCTTTACCACGCAGGCATGTGGCGTGGAGGCGGAAGCACAAAGCCTTATTGGAATGAATTGGAACTCCTCACCTTACCTACATCAGTACCTGACTTTACTGAAGCTCTTTTAGCTGAATGAATGCAAATCTCCATAACTACTCATCAAAATCTGGTGGAACATCTTCCCTAAAGGGTGGAGGTTCATACAAAGGCAAAGGGACTGGACATGGAATGGGGGTCAGGTGTCCCCAAACTTTTATCCACGTAGTGTCTACGACACTCAGGCTGGATCTCAGTAACTTGGCATGGTTTTTGGTACCAGATGGTCTAATTGGACTATTTTTTTCAAACTGCTGATCTCCAGGGATTTTTACACACCACAAAACACTCCCCGGAGTTTACACAGAATGATGCAAAAACCCCAAAAAAGATTTTCTATTAGTGGACAGTTCATTAGAAAGGAAGCTGCACGACCTCAAATAGCTACTTGTTACAACCTTGATGCACAGAAAAGCATCCAAAAAATGCAGGACTTGTACAGATTTGGATACGACGGCCAATGACAGCAAAAGGCCACATCAGGATAGAAAAAAACTCGTGCTTGATCCGTTTTCCCCCCCATTCTTCATCCTCTCGGAATTCTTGCGCTTGCTAGCAGACAGAACGGACGAAGCAACAGTGAAGAAGCGGTGCGCTGGATCCAGCCAAAGATAAACGCAGTGTTCAGTAGAAACTTTCCATACGACAGTTCTCGAAGGCGAAAATTTAAAATAGACACGTCAAATGTTTTCGCTCTGTCAACAGAAACGGTCCCCGAAGAACCGAAGGATGTACTGAGCGTCGCGTGTTGCTACGGTAACCGACTGACAGCTCGTAGTAAATGTAGAAAAACGGTTTGAGTGCAACAAACTCTTGCTGAAGTGGAATTTTATGTCCCAACGGAGTGAATCTGGACATTCTTATAGTCCAGCACATCAGTTGTTCACCACCATAAGAATGTCCACCAGAGAACCTTGAAGGAACCTCATGCAGACATCTGTAAAAAAATATTTTTAACTAAATGAATAAAGCAAGGAAGGAATAAATGAAGGCAGGATAGAAGAAAGGATGGAATAAATGAATGGATTATTACACTAATCAATGAAGAAAGGAAGATCAATAAAGATAAATTGTTAATTTTATAGTAGGAAGAAAGAAAATATATATGTTTATGGACGCCCTGATCTTCTGCGATGTCGTCTCACTTGTGGAGATTTGTGCTCATGAGGGTGTTAGAAAAGAGAGAAAGATGAGGTGAGGAGGCCTGGCATGCAGGCAGCGTTCCAATTCATCTCATTAGGGTTGAGGTCAGAGATCTTTTACTCCAAACCATGTACTGTATCTTCATGAGGGAACATGCTGGAGCAGGTTTGGATTTTCCAACTTCTCTACCAGTTTGGGGAAACAAAACACGCGTGGCTAGATTAGTCAGGTGTCCCAATACTTTTGGCAATGGGGTGTGTCCTATTTTTGATTGGCTTGAAGGTGTGTATAAAGTAGCCACATGGAATAAAATACACCTAGTGGTCGATGAACTCTAACGCGCTTGTGGTCGCTCCAGGAGCTTCCTGAACTTGCTGCTTTATTCTTGCTGGATCTCTGGTGGAACTTGATCATTTTTCAATTCATTTTGGAACAGATTTCTAGAAGAACCTTGTTAGCAGTCAATCTCGTGGCGTATGGAGGAAAGGAACACGGAGCACACTGTACTGAAGTGGAGATGAAACGCACACATGGTACACAGAGCAGAACAAATAGGAAGACGTGCTTGGAAGCTTCTACCTGGTAACATGGAGGAAAGTGGGCTAGAATCGGTACATTCTGGGGGAAAATAGACACGTACACACATCTTTTTATATTATTTCTTTGTTTTTCTCTCCCTCTCTCGGTTTCTCTTTCACTGTCTCTCTGTTTCTGTGTGTCTCTCTGTTTCTGGTTCTTTCTTTCTTAGTTTCTCTCTCTATCTGTTTTTCTTTCTCTTGGTCTCTGTGTGTGTGTTCCTTCAGGCCTTCTAATTTAATACAAACAAGGTCCACAGAACGAGAGAAAGAGGAGCAAATCGAAAAGCAATCCTCCGTTTTATTTAAGCTTTTGTAATTAGGACACGGGGGATCAGAGACACGCTGTGTTCTGCTGGTGGGTTTTAGGCGTGGCTGTGTGTGCGTGTCATTTTCTGGTAAAAAATGCTTGAACAATTCAAGGAAGAAAGCAATGAATAAAGGTAAAACGGATGGAAGGACTGAATGAAGGTAGGCAGGAATTTGTAGTATTATTATTATTCCTAAAGAATTATTCTGAGAGTTCTAAAAATGTTTTGCCGTACCTCTTCCCTCTAGTCTTTTTTTTTTCCTTTATTTCTGATGCCGTTTTTATTTTAATGAATGTTTTTCCATGAAAATGATTTACATATACGTGTAAAAGTAGGGTAAAAAAAGCATTGCTGCAACTGAAGACTACGCTACATCAAGCACAGTAAAAAAAAAAGATCAGACTCTCCTTCCCAATCAGCCTCCAGCATTAAGAATGGCATGTTTTGTTCCCCCTCCAGCCGGATTCGGTACTTCTACGTATCATCTCTTTGTGGCCGGGATCGCTCTCTGGAGTGTTGAGGAAGAGGATTACGCGTCTGTCAATTATCCTGCAGTCAGCGGCGTACGCAAATCTCGACCACGGATCGGGCTTACTGAGCACGCTCAGAACATGCACTCGTTCCTGTATCTGATCGCTTATCAGCAGAGGAAGTGTAGCAAATCAGGACATATGATGAGGCGTTCGGAGGGGGGGACAAAAAATGGGGTAGAACTACGAGACCTTTACATGAGTGCAGTGTTTGAGTTGAGTCAAGACTTATTGGGGGGTCCCCAGTTGTTGTGTAATTCATATACTGTTTACTAAAATAATCTTGGGGGACCCCCCATGACAAGTAAAAAAAAATGGACTTTACTTATTTTAGTAAACAGTATATGAATTAAACAACTGGGGACCCCACCCAATAAGACTTCACTCAACTAACGTCTTATGCCTCGGGAGTCCTGAATCCCCCCCAGCGCCCCTCCTCAATTTGAGCACTGACTGATTGAATGGAAAAAATTATATATAAACTGAATTATATTTTATGTGTAAGTCTATGTACAATGTGTGTTAATTTGTGTACAGTGTGTGTCTGTGTAAACACAGTAAGTTTGTGGGCATGCAGTAAATGTGTGTATAAATATCCTGTATATATACTGTTTGTACATATACTGCCACTGTGTATGTGTATATTTTTTTGTGTATATACTGTAATTGTGCAGAAGTGTGTACAGAGTTAGTGTGTATACAAAAGAGAGAGATTGTGTGTATAAAAATGGGATCAGAGAGTTTGGTCCTGAACATTAAAACAGTCCTGTGTAATGTGAGAGAAAAGGCCAGTGCGCGATAAAAAAAACATCCATTCTACGGGATTCATGAATTTCAATCAAGCGTTTGATGAATGTAATCATGGAGGTAATTGATCTAGCAAAGCCGGCCCTTTCTGCCTGATGATTGTGGGTCATTGAGAGCAAGCTGTTCAGCCTCCTGAGTGGATAGCGCTAGGACGGGGGGGGGGAACTGTGCCAACATTACTGAACACTAATATACTCACTCTCAAACACTGACACTTCGCTCTCTCAGGCGCTCTCCCAGTGCTAGTATTCCCACCGTTTCACCCTTCTCTGGGTTTCTCTCGCTTGGTTCTGATTGGAACGCTTCGAGACCGATCTCAATGGGGAAGAATAATCAGGGTTTGTGCTATTTAAAATATATATGACGGGTATCTCAGGGAATTTCATAGGGACTTCTAGACCTTTCCATACTTAAACTGATTAACACCCCCATTTCCATCAATGGAGTATTGAGTACATGAGCTATGGAGCTTAACCAGACTGACCTTGGTCACATCTCCTATCGAGGCCTTAAAGGCTCGATTTTATATTCATTATATTATATGTTCCAAACTTCTTCTGGAGAACCATTATCGAGGTCACTTCACTAGGGCAGTGTGGATAATGGTTAAGGCTCTGAGTTGCTGATGATAAGGTCAGGGGGTCAAGCCCCAGCATGGCCAAGCTCCCACTGTTGGGCCCCTTGAGCAAGGCACTTTACCTTTTATGCTCTAGGGGCGCTGTTTCATCGGTAGCCCAAGCTTCCTGACAAGCTGGGATATGCAAAAATTTGAGAGGTGGTTTAAGCTTTGCGCTACTGATTGGACAATCAAGGGTTCAAGCACAGGTATCGCCAATCAACCACTTTTGGTGCCCTTCAGCAATGCCCTCCACTGTATTATAGCTGACCTCAGCTCCCTAATATCTCTGGAATGTGCATATAAAATGTCAGTGTTGTAAAGTAGAAAAAAAAAAAAGTTCAACAGAGAATTGTCTAGCCTTCTCAGACTCTGGTTGGTACAAAATTTGGTGTCTGGTGTCGCTGTTTGTTTCCTAGTTGATTGCATGTGGCCTAGAGTAATCACCAGGACGGGTTCCAGACAGGAAGAGGAAAAAATGAAGTGGCTGATAATTAGCAAGAGAACGTCGCTTCCTTGTCGAAACATCCACAGCCAGGAAGGAAATAATGCCCTCAAATGTTTGAGTACTGTCCTTATCAATTCTCTGATGCTCCCCAAAGTCAACAAGCACACAGGCCCAGCAAAACTCGGGCCTAATCAGATCTTGACTGTTACATGAAACCAGCTGCCGAGCTAATCCCGAATCCCAGACGTAAGCAGGCCTCGAGACTCGGGACTTGCTGCGAAGTATTGGTTTCCGAAGGCATGGCGCTAATGCGGTTAAAAAGCTAACTGACACACTCCTGCTCCGATCCAGTCCACTCTCATCTTCCATCTCCTCCACCCATATCCTGCCTTAGCTAGCTAGTGCACTAGCCGGCTCGCTGTTTCAACTCCATCGAGTTAGCATCGACGTTTGCTTTTTTTTTTTTCCACCAGAGTACGCCGCTGTTCATTTTGCCGTCTAGACCTCACTCCCTCCCCCGGCAAGCAACGTAGCCTGGAAATATATATTCGCTTTGTTTTCATAAATGTGATCAAATTAGAACGAGACGTTGGAACGAAATGCAATAAGAGATTATTAGCCTTTTGGGTTGTCGAGGGATAATCATTGTGAGATTGCGCTTTCTTGCTTTCGTTTAGTTCCCTCCCCCACTCCCAAATAATTTTTTTGTTTATGTATTCAATAGCCTTCAACATTCTTGCGCTCTCTTCAGTTGGTTCAAAAGAATGTTGTGATAAATAAAATCAAATGCAAAAAAATAAAAAATCTATTTAACTTGATCAAGAATCACAAGCGTTTTTCTTTTCCCTCACTGAAAGCTTGCCATATTTTTATGCTGAAAGGTCTCAGTTCATATAAAGCCTGGGTGCGATCCTAAAACCAAACCCACTATAAGCATTATATAAAGATTAAGGTCAAAGATTACTCGGCTTACTAGGGATCAGAACAGGATTATACATGCTCGGAGATGTTTAAGCACATGTCTAAATATTAGAAAAAAATCATCATAAAAAAAAATCTATCAATAATCAAATAAAACCACCAGGGCAGAAATATTTTTTACTACGTCACACCTGCAAATCCAAAACAATGATTTGTATCAGGAATAACAACAGCAGGACCGTGTCCTTTAAAAAAAATAAAATAAAATCCTGTTCCAGTAGGGATTAATGACACAAAGCCCTCTGATAATGTATCCGCCTGTCCTTATTGCGCACCCGGGCCACGTAGCACGAACAAAGCACTGCACCGTATTGAGTCTGCGGAAGGCCGTCAACATTACGGAGCTCGAGTTCAAGCTAATTAAACGATGCTAGGGACTCGGGTTGACATCTGGGCACATGGCGAGTTTGAGCAAAACAAATAAAATGCAAATGACTTTGAATGCCACGGCTATCTTTTGTTTTTTTCCTTAGTGTATTGAGGGTCATGCCAACACTTTATTATAGCATTCCCTTCCCTTGTCTTTAAACCCCCATCTTTCCAGGTGGCCTATTGCCCAAACCTCGATCAACAACCAGCATCTAAATCTTCAAAGAAGCAACAAAGAATAGCAATGGAACACGTGGAAAAACTTTCATTGTTTCTAGAAAGTTCAAAAAATGTTGGTCCGACTATATTGGGAGTCCTTGTATATCAGGTCCCTGACAAAACGAGGGAAGTCTCAGATTTTCCATCTTTAGAAATGCTCTTGTTGTTGCTTAGCTATAGAGTGGGTTGTTTGGGTTTTATAGTCCCCTGTCCCTGGCTGTGTCAATGGGAATTATCACAAGTGCCTGACTGGATTATGTCTGTCACCTGGTTCTCTCCCATTTGGAGCTCTGGATTTAAGGGTATGGGGTCAGTGAAGGGGTGGGGGTTTGGGGTCTGCTGGGTGTTGTTGAGGGATGTGAAGACTTAAGGCCTGATCTTGATATTTCTTTAAATCCTGGATTTGTGGTGGATTTCCAGCGCCCACATATCTGAACAACTACCCCGGCTTGCCCTCCAACCAAAACACCCCAAATCCCAAGCTCATGCTTTACTCTTTACTCTGGCATGCCGACCCGAGAGATTTTAGAGTCCAAATCTCCATAATTGATCCGCCTCATGCTCGGATCGGTGTTAATTGCCGGATTTAACAGCTGACGATTAAGCAGGTCGACCCGCCTCGATTCCCCTGGTGCCACTCCGGCTTCTACAATACAACACATGTACAAGACAGGAAGACAAAAGACAGGTGGCTGGATTATAAAACACTGCACTACTACACTGCCCATTTCTCCTGTCTCGACCACCCAAACCGCCCCCCTCTGCCTCAGTCCCCCCATCCTGGTCTGGACCAACATCTGTTCTCCATCCTGTCTACATGAATTTCATAGATATTGCTTGGCTGGGGACTCTGATTAAAGCTACCCCATTTAACTAGCTTGTCCTCAGGTATCCCTACGTGGCATTTCCCATTGCCAGAATTCAAATGGACCTCGTACCCTTGCATTCCAAAAATACTTTGTTTGAAATATTCCAAAATTCTGTGCACAAGTGTGTGTCCCCCTGTCTTGAGCTCCACACCACAGTTCTGTCGCCAGCCTTCCTTTTGATTATTATTTGAACTGTAGGTGGCTCTTTGCCCACAGGAAGCAGGGGAAGAAGTATGCTGCTTAAACCTGCCCCCTACTGCGAAAATGCCTGCTGTTCCATCCTTTCTTCTGCCCTCAGTCCCTCCCTGTTGTGTGGCTCTCAAGCTCTCCGTTTACCACCGTCCTATCTCAAATCCAACCTCTCAGCCTTGGATCTGCACCCACCCCTCCCTCAATGATTCATCTGGCATATTCTACCATCGTTTTTTCCATCTCTCTCTCTTTTCCTCTCTCAACCCCGAATCAACATTGTTCTATTTCCTCCCCAATTTCTCCTAATGGCTGTCATCTCGCTCTCCACAGGAGGCAGCCAGGCCATGACTAGTGACATCCAAACTGTAAGAGAGGGAGCATGGGGTAGCAGGGGGTGAGAGGGAGGGAATAAAATTCTGAAGATCAAAACGATGCCTTTTGAAGCCGATGCTGGAGGGCTGAATATGCGACGCGACTAAAATGCGGAAAACGTTTCGTCGTGCAGCGAGAGAAATATTTGCATAGCTTAATGTGGTATGAAATCTGACTCGTACAAACAGCTTCAATCTGTTTATCGGGAGGAAAAGGAGCGGGAAAAAAAACCTCTGCGCCCGATAAGCATTCTTTAGGAGTACAACATTCAGAAAAACTTTGTGTACTAATGCACTGTAATTGCAGGCGCTTACTTAAGCGAGGCACGTAACGTCCGCGGCTCTGTGCCTTCGAGAGTAGTTTGGCCCACGGCGAAGGAGAGGCGTCCCGCCGTTAAAAGGGAAGGTGATGCAATTACGGTAGGGAAGGCACGCGATAGAGACGTGCCGCCGGAAGAACGCCGGATCGACGATACGGTTGTAGGGGAAAGGAAGATGAAAAAGGGACACGGGAGTTTGTGAAGTTTCTGGTTCCTTGTTTGAGGGGTGCTAAGCTAGGCTTTTGCATAAATAAATATAAGGGTTTTTAATTTATTTTTTAAAAGCTCAACATGGTGTCACTTTGAACCCCCTTAAAATCTCTCGCATTGCAGCAAATAGGACGGGTTTGGGCAGAAATGGTTTGTTTCTTTCTTTCTTTTTCGCAAAAGTATCTTACTGATCAAATTATCAACCCTGGCATTCATGAGACAATGTTTCGGTTTCTATCAGGCACTCGGGCTCACTGAGACCCAACTTATTAGCAGCCATAGTAGAAATCGATGAATATCAAATGCAGGGAAAAAAAAAACGTCAGGATTCAGGAATTATTATGATGTCAAGAGAAGAACAAAGTGCACCAGTCCATAATGGGTGAAGCCTGAACGCCATATAAAGCCTCCTTTGACAGTGCTTTGGATTAGTGTCACAGCTTAACTGTGACACACACACACACACACACACACACACAATTCCACGCTGTAATGAAGACAGAGGACAGATGGGAAGAAGTGGCGGGGGGCCAAGATGTGAGGACGCATCATCATAATCTCCTTCTGGGGCGTCATCGTCATGGCGATTCTGGACAACGTTTCCCCTGACTTAGTCTGGGGATGGACATTGACACACACACACACACACACATACACACACAACTCGTGCCATTACACTAAGAAAAAGAGGCAGGCTGTAAGTCTGGAGTAAGATCCCTGTAGCTCCGATGTCCTAACACATTTAATCTCACACACACACACACACACACACACACACACACACACACACCAATCATCCAGTTTTGATATGAAGTATGTATTGTCCACATGAGCTACCAATGATGTTGCAACACCTTGATTCCATTTGCTTCAACAAGATTTCCGACCACATCTTAAAAATGCATCACGCACATGCGAATATACGAGTTCATGCTTGCGCATAAGCCGAATCACAATATTCGATGCATTTCAAAAATCTCTCTTAGGTTCTGAAGTGGACATGGACATGCAGGGGCATACACTTCTGTCAGTATGTTAGCATATTAGCTGAACGCCCTTATGCGCCGCTCAGGAACCCTAGGACGTGAATAGGGACGTCGTTAAATCGGTGGACAAGCGGGTGTACGAGGAGAACGGAGGAAAATATTGGGTCCGTTTCTTTTGCAGTATTAATTCGGCTATCGAAGTCCTCACAAAAGCCGGGGTGGGGACGGGGGAGCCGAAGGGGACGGGGGGAAGCGGGTTGTTAGAAGCGGAAGCCAAAGATAGAAATAACAAAAGCTGATTATTGTGCGATAAACCCAATCAATTTCCCTTTTCATGAGCTGTGAGTGTGTGTAAAAGGAGAATGATTATCCTTGAGCTGGGCCTTTGTCCATGTAAGATATTGGCACTGCGTTCAGACTCCAAACAAGTGGCGTGGTAGAGACGGGCCTTCTGGACAGGCTTTTGTCTACGCTGGATTAGGGCTGCAAAATTCTGAGACAAGACCGGAAACTTTCCATGAGTATTAATGAGAAAAAAAAGGGAATTTTTTCTATAACAGGGAATTTGTGTAAAAAATCTCAATATAATCTTTGATTAAAACAACCAGATTGAAGGATTGAATTGAAATTAGAAATGTTACATAAATCTGTTTTAAACATTTTGGTTTTTATACCACAAACTTGTACAACAATTTAGTCTTTTTATTTATTTATTGATTTTTTTTTCCAAATCTGTATTAGTTCGCATCTTAGGACCAAACAAAATGTTTATATTTGATGCAGTTTATATAAATTTCCCCTAATTAATTAATGAATTTCATGGTAATTAATTCCTGGTAAGTTTCCAACTTGGAGTATTTCCCAAATTCCCCAGATAAAGTTTCCGTAGAAAGTTTCCAGACATTTCCCACCCCTTTTGCAACCGTGTGCTGGATACAGGCATTGCGTCCAGACTCGGACCAGACGTGGCTGCTGGACGACTGTTTAAGTACCAGTCTTTAATATAAATAAACAGTCATGCTGCTTATATCTAGCGACTCCTTGTACTCGAATCTAGAAATTCTGCCTCGGTTTGTCTCATCAGTAGTGTTAATAGATCTAATCAAGCGGAACGTAATTATAAAGCCGACAATGCCTTTAAAAAAGGTTCAAAATATGGGTTGCTAACGCCCAGGGGAGATGCGTTTCATTAATTAATCTAGCATATGTGTGCTTATCACACTTATGAAGATGTTCATCAGACGAAACTGACATGGACCTGAAGAGAGGCGTATGAGAGAGAGAGAGAGAACGAGGGAGCGAGAGCAAAAAAAAAACGACAAACAAACAAGTGCTGCCTGCCAGTTAAAGTAAGCTGCTAAATGAAAACCAAGGAAAATAAAAAACAGACGTCAGATATTTCCGGGCTTTCGAAAGCAGGAGAAAGCGTCCGGGTTCTTTCGAATTCAAGATTATGCCTCGTGTAGCATCTTATTTATTTGTTTGTTTGTTTTTTTAACAATTTGGGTTTGTAGGATTTTTAATCAATTATCGGTCATCATGAGGATGATCTTAATTCATCATAATGTTTTTCACAATGTTAATTATAATGCAAATGGCTCCAAAATCCCCCCCCCCCCCTTTTTTTGAACAAATAAAAAAAATTTAAAAGTACCTTTTTTTTTCTTTGCAATATTCAGTCAAAAAAACTAACCAAAGACCCGCTGAATAACTGCTAGAATGGTCTTTGGTGGAGGAACGACATTAATAAACATAAATACATAAATTCGCTATAAATACGTTTCCCCAAAAGCCAAAAACTAGCAAAAAACATCCATGTTCCAGTAAAGAAGCTCAGCCACTGCAGTGAGGTAGCTTCCGTGAAAACTCGTGAAAACTCGTGACTTCTCTTACAATCGGGACCGACTTTTCAAAATGTCTTTTGGTTTGTATAATTGATTTGACAATTCTGTATTTTGGGGGGTTTTTTTTCCTTAAAAATTAATAAATCTGGGTGAAACTTTTAAATTAAATGAAACACTTCTCAAAATGAAGTGGACTGCCCTTTTTAGGCCAAACCCCACCCCCAAAACGCCAAACATTGTTTCCAACCTTTAAGTCAAACTGGCCGGATCCGAGTGATAAGGTCAAATGGGGAGAAAGATCATAAAGAACGAGGAAAGGCTGAGGACCATCACAGCGTCCTGACCACCGCCAATTAAAAAGCCCTGCCTTCAACATATCTTTGGCGGGAGCAATGAAGGCAGTGCTTTTTGAATTAGGAATTAACTTGTGCGCTAATTAATGACTTAAAGGAAAAGATCTCCAAAAGGCGTCCGTTCTTTCGTTCTTGGTAAATTACTTGGTGTAATTGGAAGGACTGGAGCCGTCCGAGTTGTGAGGCGATGGTGATGTCACGTGCCGAACGAGCCGTTACTTTTGGAAACGGACCGCAATTAGTCGGCGAGGCACCGCTAAGCAAATGTCGCAGATGTATATCCGGCTTCCTGAGAAAAACCAAAAGGACACTGTCTTGTTATTACCTCGGATATCACGACCGGGGGCTAACGAGGCCTCCGAACTCCAGCTGCAGAGCTGCGGATTAAAGCTGTGTGTGTGTATTCGTGTGTGTGTGACATCCGAGCGAATCATGTCGGGGATAAAATACAGCAAAGAAACGCCGAGACTGCCCTGCTGCTCCGTTCAAACAATAGATCCAAAGCTTGCATATTAAGAAGAAGAATAATAAGTAAAGAAAAAAAACTGAACTAATCCTTTAAACCCTTTAAATAAAACGAAATGGGAGGCTTACGATGGTGATATTCCTTTTAAACGATTCGCAGCATTTCTACGGGATTGAAGTGGCTTAGCGGGCTAAAATGCTTTCCGAATGCGGGTTCGCATTCCCTCTGCAAGAACTGATCCAAAATTAACGGGGTGGGGGGATCATCAATCCAAATAAAGAACAATATTTTCCTCCTTTTTAGGAAATCCAGAATGGAATGTCATCTTGTTCAAGAAGTTTGCAATACAATAGCAGTTAAACGTCCGCAAATGCAAACACAGAGATTAAACCGTTCCTGATTGAGGTGAACCGCTCCAGCTGTTCTGCCATTAATACTGTAGGAACGCTGTTTACTTTGAGCGAACCGTGAAAAAACGGCACGCTTTGAAAGAAAAACGACAAAACGCGGTGGCACGAAAGCAAATTTGCATAACATCTGTCAAAAGGGGGGAGGGGTCGATCGAAACATCAAACGGAAGACGTTAATGGTGGGTTCGTTGACACATTCGAGCTCAGTGGGGGGAAAAAATAAAAACAGCTCTCGTTTTCAAGGGCGCATCATCTTCAAGGAACATCAAGACGCGAAATGTTTATCCCCTTCGCGTTCGCAGCGTGGGCGTCCTACCGGGAGCCTGAGCCGTAACCGAGCTCATGTTGCCGAACGAGATCAGATAGGATGCTTTAAAAGTGGCATCAGCGCTTGGATCGTTGTACGCCGAGCTGTCTGTATTTGTTACGAGGCCGATTCTGGATTTCGCTTTACAACGGAACTTGGGGTCCAGCCTCGTCTAGTGCTCATAACAAGGGGCTTTTTACTTTTTGCTTTTACATATATGCACAGTGAAATTCTTTCTTCGCATAACCCAGGTTGTCGGAAAGCTGGGGTTGGACTGCAGGATACAGCGCCCCTAGAGCGTTAAAGGCCTTTCTCAAGGGACCAAGAGTGCCAGCTTGGCAATATTAGGACTTGGAACCCCGACCTTGCGATCAGTAACCCAGAGCCTTAACTTTATCAAGCTTTACAAAAGAATGATTCGATTCAAAAGGCGAAATTAATTTTGTTATCATCGCCAAAAAAAAGTTGCCAGACACCAAGATTGTCGTGCCCTTTTTTAACCTTCCATTCATTTAAATTAATGGCATTTGGCAGACACCCTTATCCAGGGTGGCTTCGGGGGCTCAGGGGCCCATGAGTGGCAGCTGGGATTTTAACTCATTAACCTGTGGTTTCAAAGTCCATTGCCTCAACCACTAAGCTACCACCTTCCACAGTTCACATTTAGTCCCCATTGGCTGTTCTACTGAGCTTCTGGGAACATCTTCCCCTAGAATATGGAGTGTGCTTGGGGAGATTTGTGCCCACTCAGAAACAAAGGTATTAGTAAAGACAGGTACTGATGTAGGAGGCCTGGGGTGCGTTCCAATTTATCCTAATTGGGTTGAGGTCAGAGCACTATAGCAGGCCACTCAAGATCGAACCATATCAGCCATAAGTTAATCGGGTCTCCTAGTTTAAGTGAATGAAAAACGTTGGCTATATAGTGTCAATATTGTAATCTGTGACTGTCAATCATAATTAAGAACAAATTCTGCAGCTTGACTGACTGCTCAGCATTGCATTAAAGGGATTTCTTCACAATATATATAATATGCGAAGAGTCAAAAAAACCATATTAATTCATGTTTGAATTAATGCTAGTTTGAATTAATGGTAGAATTAATGCTAGTCATTTATTCTTGCTGGCACCGGGCTCTGTAAATTCACCAAGAAAATGGATTTAAAAAAAAAAAAAGTTATAAATTCAACTAGGCCCCCAGGTTTCATCTGTATCAGCTTCAGGGAAATACATTTCAAGGCCTGGTAGACTTTATTTTGCGCTCTGCACTTTAAAGCAAATGCTAACGTGTAGGTTTTTCTTTGCCGCCACTCTTTATACTCTCTTACCTTTAAAAAAAAAAAAAATAATTAATATATGTATATATGTATATGTATGTTTTTTTTCCCCCCTTTACAGGGGGATTTTGGGCGAACAAGAGCCAGCTGTTAGGAGCCAGAGACTACAATCTAAATACATCGAAATGTGTTGGATTAGCTAATAATAACTAGATGCCATATTCGAAGTAAAAACCTTGCAGATGGTCTCTATCGCAGCCACCAGTACGGCATCTCTCTCTTTTTTTTTTTTTTTACCCCAAACCTGGGAAACTGACTGTGCAACTGCTTGATATCTGGCTGGCCAGATCTTAAACAGCTTTAGCTAGGGATCTCAAAAGACATTACCTTCCTGCTGCTAATGCTTTTCCACAGTCTCGCCCATTACTGGCCTAGAAAATCACGACCACTTCGACTTGCTTTGCGATTTGAATACCGTTGCACTTATGCTAGCGATTACCAAGGAACAAGCAGCGGAAACAATTTATTCCGTTAGCAAGAAAAGGGTGGATTGTAAATGCATTTTGGGAAAACAAACCGGCCGATTTGCACTCTTTTTCGGGACTCTTTGCAGCCGAAGGTGAACGACCTTTAGAACGTTGATCGGTAAGGATTGTGCCGAATCCCGGTTCGGTGTGCAACCTGGTAGCACGCTACTTAAAAAGGGCATGTGGACACAAACCACTAATTAATTGTTTGACTTCTAAGAAGTGGATGAGTTGTAGGGGTCTAGAGCTGGAAAAGGAAGAGGACTAGCGAGATGCCACGAGTGGCTCATTATTATTACTGGTGTTAACATTATTATTATTTTTGTGCTATCTGAATTTACTGCGATTGCCTCATGACCTCCTCGGTAACACTTTTAATTAGAGCGAACATGTACCTGAACAGAGGCCTGAACTCGCTGCACTCAATTCTATAAAGAGATTGTAGAGAGTGTACATGTAGATGTGGCAGAACTCCAAACCAACAAAATGCATTGCTACAAGTCAATATGAGGTCACCAGGAGGCGGTTCTAGTACTGGTTGTCATAGAAACATCAGTATGTGGTGCGAATGTGATGGTCAGAGATGGTAAAAGTACACACATCCTTCACTCAAGTAGAAGTACAGATACTTATGTTTTAAAAGACTCTGATAAATGTTGAAGTTCTGATTACACTTTTTCACTCAAAAAGACGTTTAGGTTCTGTCAGGATGTTTACATCACTGATTCCCTCTGTCTCGTCCACGTTAACCCCAGACTTCATTACCTTCTGCCGCGCTCGTTGTTAGCTGACTCTCGTAGTGTTTATGATAGTGTAGGTCATGCTGACCCTCAGTGTTAATGAGGGTGTAGGTCATGCTGACCCTCAGTGTTAATAAGGGTGTAGGTCATGCTGACCCTTAGTGTTAATAAGGGTGTAGGTCATGCTGACCCTCAGTGTTAATGAGGGTGTAGGTTATGCTGACCCTCAGTGTTAATGAGGGTGTAGGTCATGCTGACCCTCAGTGTTAATGATAGTGTAGGTCATGCTGACCCTCAGTGTTAATGAGGGTGTAGGTCATGCTGACCCTCAGTGTTAATGAGGGTGTAGGTCATGCTGACCCTCAGTGTTAATGAGGGTGTAGGTCATGCTGACCCTTAGTGTTAATAAGGGTGTAGGTCATCCTGAACCTCAGTGTTAATGAGGGTGTAGGTCATGCTGACCCTCAGTGTTAATGAGGGTGTAGGTCATGCTGAACCTCAGTGTTAATGATAGTGTAGGTCATGCTGACCCTCAGAGTTAATGAGGGTGTAGGTCAGGCTGACCCTCAATTTTAATGAGGGTGTAGGTCATGCTGACCCTCAGTGTTAATGAGGGTGTAGGTCATGCTGACCCTCAGTGTTAATGATGGTGTAGGTCATGCTGACCCTCAGTGTTAATAAGGGTGTAGGTCATGCTGACCCTCAGTGTTAATGAGGGTGTAGGTCATGCTGACCCTTAGTGTTAATAAGGGTGTAGGTCATCCTGAACCTCAGTGTTAATGAGGGTGTAGGTCATGCTGACCCTCAGTGTTAATGAGGGTGTAGGTCAGGCTGACCCTCAATTTTAATGAGGGTGTAGGTCATGCTGACCCTCAGTGTTAATGAGGGTGTAGGTCATGCTGACCCTCAGTGTTAATGATGGTGTTGGTCATGCTGACCCTCAGTGTTAATGATGGTGTAGGTCGTGCTGACCCTCAGTGTTAATGATGGTGTAGGTCATGGTGTAGGTCATGCTGACTCTCATAGTGTTGTTGATGGTGTAGGTCATGCTGACTGTTATAGTGTTGGTGATTGTGTTGGTCATGCTGACTCGGTGTTGGTGAAGTTAGTGATGGAATTGGTTATAGTGCTGGTGAAACTGATGGTAATGGTATTGGTGATGGTGTGAGTCTTGCTGACTTCCATAGTTTCATTGATCTGATGGTCATGGTGATTGTGTCAGTTATTGTGTTTGAAGGTGTTGAAGCCGTGATGATCATTATGCTGATGGTGTTTATGTTGTCAGTAACACTAATACTGTGAGTGTGATGTGCGCGGTGATGATCATAGTGATTGTGATGGTAATCGTGGTATCAAAGGTGGAGAATGTGATGGTAATAAGCACGGTGATAGTCATGGCGTTGGTGATGCTCGTGCTGAAGATCATGATGCCGATCGTGTCGACGATGGAGTTGGTCATGCATGATGATGGTGCTGATGGTTTTGGTGTTGGTTGGTCCCCTCCACCTGTCGAGTCTGGACCTGTGTCATACGCCGAGATGTTTACGAGAAATCCGATTTCATAACGCAAGCAAGAGAGACGAGATGCGTTGAGAAACCTGTTGTCTTTCTCTATGCTGCTCAGTCCTTGCTGTTACTGCTGAAAAGGACCATGCTCGCTTTCTCTTCGTCTGTGTGTGTGTGTGTGTGTGTGTGTGTCACTCCGTAATAAGCTAAGGTTACCGTGGCAGTATGCTGAATGAAAGAGAGGAGAAGGGACAATAAAAAGGGAAGCAATTTGATTATCGCACTTCAATCAAACGCAATTAGACGAGGTCATCCAGTACACTCACCCTGCAATCTAAAGAAACCACCCCCACCACCCAGACACCACACACACACACACACACACACACACACACACACACACACACACACACTTTATCATGCAAAGGCATCACCACACGCAGAAAAAGGACCGAATCGCTAGTGATGAAGCCGTTCCAGGATTAGATGGTGCTCTGGGCGAGTCCTCTCATCAATTAATCACCAATTAATAGACACGGGCCGGAGGAAGTAGAAGAATAAAAAAAAAAAAACGGAAAAAAAACAAGCCATGTGATACACTTCTGCTTAATTAATACACAGTTTGCAATTTGGGGACGCTTAATTAATCCGAGGAAATGGAAAACAGAAAAAAGCATGGTCTTAATGCAGTGGACAGTGTGGATGGGGAATACCATGTGTGTGTGTGTGTGTGTGTGTGTGTGTATGTGTGGAGCAATTTGGTTTTAATCCAATTATGCAATTATGGTCAGATGAGAGAGAGGGAAAAGAAGTGGAGAGAGAGAGAGAGAGCGAGCGAGAGAGAGACATGTACTAATGGAGAAACGTATATACGCGATATGAACAAAAGTATTGGGACACGCGACTCTTGATGCGAAACATCATCTCGGAGGAGTGAAGCTTATTATAAGAGCAAACAAGAAACTAAATGTGGGATGGGATGCTCAAAAAGCGAGTCCCAATCTTATGCTCTGGTGTCCGCAATCTTTCTTGAGTCGCTAAAGTGCCAGAAGATTATCTATGGTGTCTGTCCAGTCTGTCCTGGGACAAAGAATAGTTTAAGATGGATCAAGTCGGTTGTTGAATTCGTGCTAGACGTGCACTTCGGACAGGTTCGACTTCCTGTCCGAAATCTACCAAATGGACGCTGTAGGGTACGACGTAATTGGAGTGGATCGTCTGTAGGTCCAAAGAGAAAGAAATGGAGAAAGAGAGACGCACTTCTGAGCAGCATTGCTTATTTATGTGCAGCAGAGCCTCAAGCCTTGATCCTGCTCTCGCTTTCTCTGTCTCCGACTGAATTACTGCCTAATAAACATGGCCCAAGGAGCGAACATGGACCTGCACATGGATAGGATGAACTGTCCATGCTCTGGGCTACTCGATTGCCACGACAATGCTTTACTGACTGTGCAGGAGGACGGATCTGGGAGTTTTTTTTTCTTTTTTGAGGCAGCTGAATAAATCTTTAGAGTTCAGCCGTCTGCCTGCGTTGTGTTAAACGTTCGATCCTTTGTGATAATGAAGATTTATCACTTAATAAGCATCGACTGATGGACACTTCAAGAAATATCTGTCTGTCTGCCTGTCTGTCTGTCTGTCTCTCTGTCCACATCTGTCTGTCTGTCTGTCTGTCTGTCTGTCTCGATCTGTCTGTCTGTCCACATCTATCTGTCTGTCTGTCTGTCTGTCTGTCTGTCTGTCTGTCTGTCCACATCTATCTGTCTGTCTGTCTGTCTGTCTCTCTCTCTGTCTGTCTCTCTGTATGTCTGTCCACCTCTATCTATCTGTGTGTCTGTCTGTCTGTCTGTCTGTCTGTCTCTGTCTGTCTGTCCACCTCTGTCTGTCTGTCTGTCTGTCCACATCTATCTGTCTGTTTGTCTCTGTCTCTCTGTCTATCTGTCCACATCTATCTATCTATCTATCTATCTATCTATCTATCTATCTATCTATCTATCTATCTATCTATCTATCTATCTAAAAGAAATATAAAATTGCTTGTCATTTTGTTATTTTTTTTAACTTAAATGTAATTTTTTTAAATTTCATTATTTATTATTATAATAATAATAATAATAATTATTATTATTAATATTATTATTTTTTATACAAATAAAATATAAAACCAAGAAATAAAATCGAATAAATCAGCACTTTATTTATATCGATTAAATTGGGTAAGCGATTAAATTGGCACAAATGAAACGGATTCAATAAAATGATATACATTGAAAAATGTTAATACTTGACATTAACTTTGTTAGACCCTATTTTGGTAATACAAAAGTATAAGTGTGGGTGTGTTCTGTTATTTATTTTAGCAGACTTTAATGAATGTCTTAATTCCTTTTATCTTTCATTCATTCACTTCCTCGACATGGGGAATTGTCAGGATTTACTCCTTTTATAAGAAATTCCTAAAACTGGATATAAAATGGAAGATCTTGATTGGCCTTCTTTCAAGCTCTGACCTAAACTATTCTGGGATGAATTGGAGCCCATACCGAAGCTCTTCACCTTTTTCTACATCACTGCCTGATTTTACTTACATGTCTGAATGAGCTCAAATCTCCCCAACAAAAGTCTAGAGGAACATCTTCCCAGAAGACTGGAGTTTATTATAAGAGCAAATCAAAACTCTGTGTGTGTGGAGTGGGGATGTTCAAAAACTAGTCCATTTGGTGTATTGATTATTTAATCTGTTCTTAAAAATGAAACGAGGATTAAGGGGGAGGACAAAGGACTAGAAAGGCATGCAAAGACGGAAAGAATAGGAAGGAAAGAAGGACGTGATAAGACGGAATTTACGCCGCCTCAAGGCCTTTCCCCGGATAATGCATTCCGGCACTGACAATACAATTGCTACAAGGGCTGTGTTCAAACACACACGCACATGTGCACGCACACACACAGACACACACACACACACACACACACACACACACACACACACTGCCCCCTGCTTGCTGTAAACTACAAGCCTCCACTTTGAAACACGCAGCGGTAATGCAATATAATGCATTATGGATCACTTTGCTTGCGATAAGACGCCTATACTGCTCTCCCATCGCCTCCGAACAACACCATCATCTCCGTTCCAAAGCCCAGGATCTTCAAAATAAATAAAAATACACACAATGGATAGGTCTAAACAGATTCGAGTAGTTCGGAAACGAGTAGTTCAGTTCATGGGTCCTCTGGTCCTAGTCGTTCGTTCTTTTCTCAACGTGACTCCCATAGTTTTGAAGCATCTAGGTAATGTAAAATGTAAAAAAAATACAAATAAAATACATTTTTATGGACTGAATATCATTAAAAACAGCTACCAATCCAAACTTCTGTTTTCTTGTAAGATTTGGTTCGATTTTGATTCGATTGAAAGAACAAAATCAACTAAACGACTCAAAAAAAAGATTCGTTCATTTTGTGATTCAAAGAATCGAGTCACGAAAATGATCCGATCTTCCCATCAGGTATCAAGATTTAGATTGCTGCCTCGCTTTCCCAATACACACACACACACACACACACACACATCGCTCTGCTGAGCACATGAGTAAGTCCCACAGCTAAAATAACACATTTCAGCCATTTTCCAACTATTTCCATGCACCATTAAATGACTACTGTCATAAAAATAAGAAACATATGGCCCTCTTTAATTGGCCAATTTCTCTTGCCAGTGCATTCGCTTCACTTCTTTTTCTTCTTTGTCTTTCTTGACTCACAATGAGACGCGGTTAAATCGAGGAAGACATCAATGGCGTGCTACTCCACTGCCTCGACCCACGTAGCGCACGATTTCTTCAGTTCTATTGATTAATTGCACTGTAATATCTGATTTATTGCCTTTTCTTTTTTACAAGCCGTTTCTGCATCACACACACTTCTTTTTTTTTTTTTCTTTCAAAAATCAAACTATTAGCCTAAGATGTGACTCCTTTTATGGAACCTGTAATTTTCCAAACAAGAGCAAGTGATTCTCCAGCCTTCTTCAAACCTCTGAATCCGTCGGAGGGGGGGTGGGGGGAATCGTTCGGCGCGTGTCGCTAGTCGTCGACACGGAACAGCGAATAATTATTCATATTTAATCAGGCCGAGCATGTCATTTCTCCTGCTGCGCGATAAGTCGCTTTCCGTGCTCTATTATGGAAGTAGGAAAGAAAAGCGCCTTCCCCCCAGCGTGGACTAAATGGAAAGGCTAAAGTGGTTCGGCTTATAAAATCATAATGGGCTTGTCTGCTTTGATAAACCGAGAACGGTGCTGGAATACAACACGCACTCAAACACACACACACAGGAAGAGAGAAAGAGAGAAAGTATGTGTCAAGAGTAAGACATGACAGAACACGATTGGTTGGTTAGGCCAGGGACGGAAAAAAAAGGAACGATTGTAAAGGCTATTGAGAGAGATGGAATATTCAGGGAAAAGAAAAGGAGGGGTTTTGGTGGTGGTGGTGGGGTTTATAAATCGAACAAATATGAAATGGGATTATAAGGAATTAATGAAACCAGGATGATCCAATGAAATAGCGACAAATAACACAGAAATGAAGCCGAGAATAGGAATAGCGGAGAAGCGGGAAATTAAGGAAAAGTGGAAATGTTCTTCATATGTTGGAATCTTCTTCTTTTTTTTTTGAGGGGGTGCTTGTAATTGCTTTGGCAGCCCTGCCTTGTAACGCACACAGGCCAACGAAACGCGCTACACAGAATGAGAGCTAGCGGAGGGGGATTCAATGTAAATTATTAATGTTGTTTATATGTTGGCATCGGGTGCGTTATATGTCTTTGGACCGACTTGTAATTGCTCTGGCAACGCGTGGGGTGGGGGGTCATGTCGGTGAAGCCGAATAATCTCGAGAACGAAAAGGAAGGAAGGGGGGTTTGTTTAGCTACGAAGCGCAGAGGCGAAATCATAAAGATCACGCTAGCAGAGGTGAGCGACATCCGCCAACCATGTGACTTCAGTAACAGTTCAAGTGCTCCCTTAAAAGTTGTGTAGAAGTACAAAGCTTTCAAATGGACTCAAGTATCCGAAGTACTATGATTTATTACGGCTATAATTTTCCTATTATCGTGTACTTCAAGACTCTTCGCTTAATCGCCTGCGTGTGAAAAGACCGCTACTCTTAGCACACCGATTTATTTAGATATTAATGAGTCAAACATTATCTATTACACTGATCAGAAACCCAAAACCTTCTCTTTTTACTACTTTAAAAAAATAGGAAAGAAAAACACCATCAACTGATTTCGAATGTTAGATATTTGATATTTGACTTAACGTCTCCCCAAATAGAAACACTTCAGGAAAGTGCAGATACGTGAAAAAGCTACTTAAGTACGAATTACATTTACTTCATTACTGTCCACTGCTGACGTACCATATACACTACACGTTGTGTGTTTTAGAAAATCCAATTCCACATTTAGTCTCCATTTGCTGTACTCTACCTCCTTAAAAAAGATATTTCAAATTTAGACTTTTGGAGGTTTGGGTCATTCAGCGACTGAAGTCCTGAAGGGGGAAGGAAGCGAGGGGGCCTGGGGTGCGTTCGGCGTTCCAGTTCATCCTAATAGGGTTGAGATCAGAGCTTTACACAGGGCCATTCGAGATCTTCCAACCCACGTAAAGCATCTTCACGTATGTTTTGTAAAAATGCCTACACTGGGCTCCCATTGGTCTTTACAGCAAACCTGGACATCAGCCCATTGGGTGAACTCTTCCCAAGCTCATTGCCCTAAGGAAGTTCTTGCACCAGGGTTTGCTGTTGACTGATTACACAAAAAAATGAACTGATCCGCGGTTCGTGTGCACGCCGGAACTTGAGTCGTGATCCCTACTGCGATCCGTTGCACACTTATTGTGTATATATATGATGGGGGTCCTGTAAGACGTAGAAAACTCACCCTGCTCGAGAGGTTGAGGTTTGAGCCCAGTCGCCTTCATCTTCAGCGCCTCTTTGGCGGACATGTCGCAGCACGAGCCCTTATTGGTGTCCTGGTCGCTGTCGGCCTGGTCGCTGTCCCCGTGTCCGCTGTCCCTCAGACTCACTCGCTCGGGGTCCTTAAACGTCGAACTGCTACATCAGGCGGAAAAAAAAGCAACGTGCAGCAACGAGGACGTTTTTTAAATTTGACACGTCAACATTTATATGAAAATGTGTAGAAAGAAATACCTGTGTGTGTGTGTGTGTGTGTTTGGGGGGTTTTCGAGGTGTCCAGGCACCCGAGACGGCTGAGCGCGCCGTTTAATAGAACTTACCTTTGAACAAACTGCTGCCTGCTCCCCATGTAATTGGGCTCGGTGGGGAAGTTGTCGGTCTGTGAAGGAGGAAAGAGAGGGAAATTTAGGCGTCGCACGACATCCGGACACATCCTAAGCGTGCGCCGAGATCTCCCGGGTTGAACGGAATTGATGAATTATTCAGGGGAAGGAAAAAAAAAAGAAGAGAGGAGAAGGACGGAGAGGGGGTGGTGTTTAATCTTTGCGTTTGTATGTTTTAATTATTGAACATAATACAGCAATTAAACATTCAAAACATTGTCTCGAGCAAGTGCGAACTCGCTGCGACCTCACGGATATAAATAGGGAAAGTAAAGAAATACAGTAGTAGAGAGAAAAAAAAAAGGAAAGGAAATGCAGACAGAGGGCAAAGAGACACACCTGGGTTTTGCTATAGTTGCATTAAGTACTGTATTTACCCGTGTGCGTACCCAGGTGTGTTAAATGTATTCTTTCTCATGTCTAGGCTTGCGTGAATCGACGCTCGAAACGTAAAAAAGTCGTTCCTCGTTCTCTGCTCGTCTTTTCGACAGCTCGTTCGCTCCGTCTCGTACGGGTCTCAGTTACTCGGCTCGCGGGGTCCCGTCGATGTCGCCGCGGAGTGTTTGCTTTGCAGCACCGAGTCGATACGGAGTGGTGGAGAGGACAGAGCAGGCGGCATGAGCTGTGGTCCAGACGATATTGACACTGCTGAATACACCCCCTCACCCCCTCCGAACGAAGGTTAATGCACTCTGCGTCTCGCATCACACGCTTTTCGCCTGTCTCGATCTCACAAACTTAGCAGCGATACGACGGCTTTAAAACACGCAAATCGGAGGTTTCGGACCCGAGGTGAACCCTATAACCTCAAAAGAATGCGGTCCAGCGGTACAGCCGAGCTCATGGGCTCGAAGCTTGAAGGCAGGCCTGGAATTTCAAACACACTCTGCCAAAGTGTAACGTAGTTCAGTTGGAAATTTTTCCATATTATAGATTGCATATACGTTTGTATTTCTGGTTACTAAGGCCACGCCCCCTAGTTGCAAAATTTTAATTTTCCCTAAACTTCAAATTCCTATAAATTTCCATATATTCAACTTGGAATATTTCCAAATTCCACAGATGACAATTCCTCAAACTGTAGTTCGGCTGATAGCTTAAAGCTGATTAACAGCTACCGAACGTGCTCCTTCGAATACGTCACTGTTTCCATGGCAACAACTAACCTAGGAAACCTTTTAACCCATTTTTCAGATGCTTTTTTAATCCACAGGGCCTTTTTAATTTTCTTATTCATACTGTACAACTAAGCAGCTACAGGTTTAAGGGCCTTGCTCAGGGGCCCAATAGTGGCTGCTTGGTGTGGCTGGATTTTGAACTTGACCTTCGGATCCAAAGTCAAATGCCTAACCACTTTGCCACCACCTCCCTGTTAGAAAAATCTAAGAAATGGATGGATTGATGAAATGGATAACTGAATGAAGGAACGGGCATGAAGGAATGGTCAATGGAATGAAGGTATGGAAAATCTATCCCTTTGTTATTCATACATCCATTCTCTAATTCTTTTATCCATCCATCCATCCATCCATCCAGAATCAAAAAAAGGAAAAATGTGTAGAGATCTGAGGCGACCAAGAATGCGTCTTGGTTCGGGGTCTTGTGAAATATCTGGCAACTTGGGTTTCATTCGGCCTGTATAATCTTTAAGTGGATGCTAAATGCTAACCTGGGCTAGGATTACAGACTGAGACCTTTGTCTGGTGTTCGCCTAATAAAAAATAAAAGTTGTCGAGAAACTGCAAAAGGCAAACGGGGGGTTAATTTATTTAGCCCGCATTAGCACCTCGTTCCAGGCTGATGCTAGGAAGGCGCTACGTGCTATCGCATGACCATGACCTAGCCTTCTTCACTCTAAAATGGACGATTAGAGCACTTTTCCTGGAAAGCGTTTTTTTCCTTCACTATATGCCTGCATTTAAACGATCCCTGGAGGAAAAAAAAAGAATGTGAAGAGAGCTGATGGTGGTCTATACTCGGAATGCAGAGGGATTTTCAGAATATGTTCTTTTTGAATTTCGGAATCTGAAAACGCTCCTGCTAGCTACGCATGAACGAGTGCGGAATAGTGCGAAACATTTTCGGGCTGAAAAAAAAAATCACCTCATCGAACAGCCTGAGGTGCAGGAGCTCAGACACGGACTTTCCCTCCCTGCACACACCATTTTATTGACAGCTGCCGGAAACTTGCCCACGTTCTCTGTGAAAAGCGCTCTAGTCATTCCTGGGCCTACTGTGTGTGTGTGTGTGTGTGTGTTAGTGGTATATGGCTAACACCTCAGGGAAGGGGAAAAAAAAGTACAAGTCTGATGTGAGTGAGTGTATACTCGCTCTCTCGCTCTCAGTATAAAATGGCTGATCTATTTCGGTGCATCCTCAGTGGTCTCTCTGAAGACACCCCTCAATAGAGACAAATGAACACAAGGGTGTGTGTGTGTGTGTGTATAAATAAGGTTGAGAGAGGAAAAGAGGCACAGAGGAACAAGGGGAAGGTGATGAGATAGAAGGGATAGAAAGACCGAATGAAAATGGATAACCTTGTGGGATGCCTGAAGGCAGAAGGAAGGAAGAGAGGAGGTAATGGAGGGATGAATGCATAAAGGAAGAAATGAATGAATACTGGTTGATTGAATAAATTAAAGAATGAAAGAATTGATCTGATTGAATTAATGAATAATGGAATGATGGAACAAATGAAGGGATGGATGCATGATTGGACAGATAACATTAAGGGACGGGATGAATAAATGGATGGGTGGATGGAGAAAGGAAGCGAGGAACAGGACTGATAGAAGGAAGAAATGGAATGAATGGATGAATGGATGAATTAATATTAAAGGAATGAGTGTATGATGGATAGACAGATGAAAGGAAAGAAAAAAGGAACAGATAACTGATGAAAGAAAGAAAGTAATGAATTAAGCAATGAAGGAATGAATGAATTCAGAAATAAAATAAGGTAATAAAGGAACAGATGAATGATGGGATGAAGGAACAAAAAGGAATGATCGTTTATCCATCCCTTCACTTGTTCATCCATTCCTTCATTCCCTAATCCATTTATGCATCTATCTATCTATTCCTTTAATTGTTTCTTTATTCAGTCCATTATCCCTCCAGATGAATGGAATGAAGGAAACAAATGAATGAACTGATGAATAAAGGAAGGACAGAAGGAATTGGAATGAAGGCATGAATAAAGCTGACAGAATGTTAATGTTTTGAATGAATGGATGAATGAATGCTGTCCATTGTAAAAAAAAAAAAAATAACAAAGAAAAGAAAAAATTTAATAAAAAATTTAAAAAAATGCTATGCAAATGAAGCTAAATTGAACTATGCAGATTTGATTGTAATGAAGGTGTAAGATATCAATCCAGTGCCTGTAAAATCCGTCACGTCTGACTTGCACTGTTTTCATACTCGTCCATGCGTTCAATAAAGTGTGCTGTGTTGATCTGTCAACTGAGTGAGCGTTTCCACCAGGACAGTAGATACCTCTAATAAAGAACTGGTGTATTGATTTGCATTGAGCCGTTTCTTCTAATTAGACCCAAAACATTCCAGTAACCATCTTTTGACAACCCCAAACATACCAGCCACCACCTGCGGTACACCTGCTTGTCCTGATCACATCTTTGAGTCATCGAGGAAAAAGCATTCAGGACAATTTACGCTCTCCGAGGTCCTTACGAGATTCCGAAACAATCCTTTACTTCCACACAATTTTTTCCAATTATGTAGGATCAAATAATTTTACCTCAACGTAGACTCTCAGGGAAACCTTAGTAAAATAACCTTAGTAAAATAAAATATATATACAGGAGACTCAAGAACTGAGGAGCAGACTGTGTGAGCTGTTGTTTAGGCACGAGGGCCCGTAGGGAGAAACCGCCATCTGTACGCATGTACTATAAAGTGACGTGCAACAAAAGAGCAATCGATGTTTACAAGAACGTCGTAAATAGGGCCCGGACGAGTATCGGCACGACCCCGATTCGGGAGAACAAAAGCTAGAGGGAAGGCTGTTCTTTCTACCAGATTTTTTCCAGAGCTCAAGCATGACCCGGAGCGATGCACACAAAAGACGGGAGACGGAAAAACGGGGAGACAAAGAAGGAAAAAAGACGCGCGGTGACATCGATCAGGCCGATTCTCCAACGGATTAAATTAATCAGATGCGTGTTTTTCTGTGGCTACAGAGCCAATCAATCTTCTGGCCTTAACGAACTAAATGCCATAGTCATTCATTTCCCGTCCTCTTCGAAATTTGGGAAATTTGTTTTCAAACTTGCGGCCAGGAACCGGATCCATCCGGATTAATTAGAAAGACGTGCCACAAATCTTCTGCATTATTAAGGACTCGAAAACAAAAAACTAACAAAAAAAGAAAAGTCGTCCTAATTCCTAACAGCGGTCTATCAGTGAATATGCAACACACACACACACACACACACACACACACACACACTAGATGACTTACTCTAAACTGCCAAATGAATCCCGCTGAATTATTCTCTGGGGACGGCTTAGTGTTGTTGGCTTTCACGGTATCACTCATTTCATTGTATCACTTTAGTTGGTGTGTATGAGGTGTACGGCTTGTGATAAATACATCAAATATCATAAAGAAAACAGAACGGCGTCGGGGGAAATCTGCTTTAGAAAACGGTTTGGAAATGGGCAAACCCAGGCGTGCAAAATAAACAAACGAATAAATAAATTGAACAATTGGAGGGACGAATGAAAGAAGGAAAGAGTAAATGAAGGAATGGAGGAACAGCTGCATGACTGAAGGCTTAGTGGTTCGTTACTCGCTGTGTAGAAGGTGTACGTCTGTCTCAGGAAATTGGGTTGAAAAAATAGTTTGGAATTGGGCGAATTCATTCATGGACAATAAATAAACGAATTATGAATGAATGCATGAAAAAGAAAGAGAGAAAAAGTATGGAGACGGATGGAATGCTGTGGCGACCCCTGACGGAAACAGCTGAAAGAATGAATGAATAAATAAGATAATTATTAGAATGGATTGATAAATGAATTAAGGAATAGGGAATGGATGTATGATGGAATGATGGAGTGGATGAATGATGGAATAATGAAATTCCGTTTCAAATGAAGGGATGGGTAGATAAATAAATGATGGAATTAGGGAATGAAAGAACAGATGAATGATGGATGGCTGACTGTTGTTGGCTTTCGCTTTTATCGCTGTGTATGAGGTGTATGGCGTTTTGATAAATATATAAAAGATCAGAAATAAAGAAATACAAAATACTCGGGAATTGGATTAGCGAAATTTGGAAATGGGCCAATTTAGGCATTGAAAATAAATAAATAAATAAAAAAAATGGATGAGTAGATGGATAAATACATGAGTAAATACATTAAGGATAGAAGGAATCATAGAATTGAGGAAAGAATGAAGATATGGATGAAAGAATGAAGGCACAAATTCAGAAATTAAGTCTAATCATAAGGTGTGCATCGTTTGATTAATAAGTTTAATAAAAAAACTAAGAAAAATGGTTTGAAAATGGAAAAATACAGGCATTATGTGGAATAAAGAATTAAATATATAGTTTTTTTAATTTTATTAAAAGTACAAATAATGAATTCTGATGCAATAATAAGGAATTAGGTATTTAAAAGCTTTATAATAATATCTATATAAATCTGTACTCTTTGCCCTAGTTGTTCCTCAAATACAAACCGAATGAACCTCATATCTTCAATGTTGTTTTTTTTTCCTCTTTCATCAAATAAACCCATTTCAAAATGGACCAGAGTCGAATTAGAACCGAATTTCATGTCCGATTTCCCTAAAACAACCTCACGTTCTGATCGTTAAACAGAGGTAAGGTTGTGCAGACAGATGTGTGTATGATGTCTGAGGGATGTAATTCGGTTTCGGCTTTCAAAATAACAGAAAATAATCCTGTAATCTGAGAGTGCGTGAGCCTGGGCTGCTTGATTCTCCCCACACAAGGACAGATAGAGGAGAGAGAAATAGCCTGGTTTTGCTGTCCGTATTTTTTACAGTTTATTCCGAAATCATACCAAGATCAGATATTTACAAAAATGGCTTCTGGACTGCTTCCTGAGACGCGACTGTGGTGTAACGTTGCACGTCGGGTCGCTTAAACAAAACACTGTTGGCAAAAGCGGCGTGTAACTGATACCCGAATGCACGAAGCGATTTCAGGTTAATGTTACTGCCTCGACCGATTTCCTACGAGTCCATTGTAGCGGCACGTCTCGCTTCAAAAAAAAAAAGTCTACAATGAACACCAACAATGCTTTTGAAACACAAACACACAGACATAAAAACAAACAAAAAGTGGGCAGGTCTGAAAAGTCCTTGAAACCCTGTCCTCTAAAACACGAGCGTCCACAACAAACAAAGAAATGTATGCGGATGCAAAAAGCAAATGTTTTTAAAGTCCTGAAAACGGACACAAAAGACGCACAATACGTCGACGACAACAAATATTTCAAAAGACAGGAACAACGGGCGAGCGGATGGGCGAGGTTCGAGAAATGGTGGACGCGAACCGTGTAGTTGAGTTGAAGTAGAGATCCGCTCTACTCTAAAATGTCTCAGATAAAAGTTAAAAAGCGACCTTTAAACTACAAGTACAAAAGTATTTTCCTTTAAATGTCCCCAAGTATCCGATGTATTATGGCTATAATGTTCCTATTATCATTGTGTCACAAGATTCTTTGCTTAATCAATTCATTGTATTTGAAAAGACCCTCAGACACTGATAACTATTCAAATGAGTCCAAAACCTTTTAAAAATACTTGAAAAAAATCGAATAAAACAAAATCGCAAAAATAAGGCCACGATTGTTGTGGCGAGTTCGAGTCAGGAGTTTCTTCCATCGTTTATTTCTCTATAAATGTTCTGCTTGCTGTTGAACCGACGATAAACTGTATGTTTGTGTACGGTAGATACCACCAAAACAAGTTACCTGGCACCAGTACCCTGATTTGGTGGTTTGTTTTATCTGCTCATAAATAAAAAGAACGACTGATTTAGCAAAAACGTTGTAAGTACATTACAGATACGCGAAAAAGCTGCTACTCGAGTAGTGAAGGAATTCATTTACTTTATTACTGTCCACTACTGGGTTCAAGTGGCAAGGTGGAGCATGTCATTTGGTGAAACCTGGCAACCCTTTCATTTAAGATTATGCACTTGAGGGTGAGAAGGCTTGGGGTTCATCCCTAAAGTATTCATGTTCAAAGCTTAATAGCAGGCCACTCAAGATCTTTGAACCCATGCAAGTCATAACCCTGCATTCTCATGCAGGAACAGGTTTGGGTCTCCTAGTTCGATTGGTATGCGCATTCCTAAATTGTGTCCCCATTTCCTGTTATAAAACCTCCACTCTAATTGGAAGACATTCCACTAGATATTGGAGTGTGGAGATTGGTGCGCATTCAACCACCAAGTCGGGTAATGAAGTAGGTGAGGAGGCCTGAGGTGCTGTTCCGATTCATAAGGATTCCAAAGGTTCAGTGCAGGCCACTCAAGTTCCTCCAACCCATGTAATATCTTCACAGAGCTGACTTGGTGCACAGGGGTATTGTCATGCTGGAACAGGTTTGGGTCTGCTAGTTCAAGTAAAGGGAAAATTTCATAGACGCTCATATATGACCTCTAGAACAAATACAAAAGCCACAACCACAACCTTCTGGATTCACACCTTTAATACCCTGGTAAGCGAGGTTTATCGACATGCGATAGGAAGAGAGATGGAAAGAAAGAGAGAGCGGGTGTGAGAGAGAAAGGGAGCGACTCTGAGGGAGGTAGAGATGACACGGCAAGTACATAAAATCAATACCCCTGACTCGGACAGCGCCTCTTAACACTCGGCGAGGGCAACATGACTCACCGGTGACGTAACGTTTCAACAGGGAACGAGGACCCGGATTACCGGCGAAGAAAGGAAGGAAGTGTGAAAGGATTGACGGATGGAAAAGAAGGAAAGGAGGACCAAAGAAACAATCGATAGCAACGCAAATTCTCGGCACCTTCAATTCCCATTACGGGGAGCGAAAGAGAAACAAAAACACCACTGAATCCTGCCGTGTTTGAAAATGTAGAACTTAAATATGTTCAGTCTCTTTCTTTTTCTCTCTCCCTCTCTTTTTTTCATATTCATTTGGTCCTTGAGCTTAGACATTTCTCTTCCCTTTTATAAACATCCCGTCAGGACTTGCTCTCGCTAAGACGCTTACGGTAATCACAAGGGGTATGTTGTATGTGTGCAGCGGGTCAAAGGACCCCGTAATCCTGCCTTATGCTTGTATGTCTGTGAAAGAATCTCTGAGACGGGGCAAGAACTGGCCGTGAGCCACCTGGTGTGGGTCAATCTGAGTAAGCTGGACAGTGTCTTATTGCCAAATGTCGAGGGGATGGACTAGTATTAGTTCCATATGTACCGTTGTTAACATTTACCTCAGAAAAACTAAATGAATACAGAAGCAATGCAAAAATAATAATTCGACATGATGTACATGCTTCTCACGTGAAAATAACACAGGCTTTCTCTAAACTGGTCGACAGAAACTTCTTTTTAGCGCCATCTAAGTCCACGCTGATACTTTTCCGTTTTAAAACGGGTATTTTTCTCTCCGTTTTTTGCATTCCGTCCACAATGCGATGGCATTTTCGGTCAATGAAATGCACAGTTGGTTGGTAGAAGCGTTCTTTACAGTCCACAAAAGAGTACGACTATACACTCTTTGAACAAAAGTAGTGGGACACCAGCCTTTTACCAGCCATATGTGTTTTTCCCCAAACTGTTACCGCAATATTGGAGGCACATGATTGTATAGAATGTCTTCGGGGCCCTAGCACGAAATTTTCACTTCACTTAAACTAGGAGACCCCAAACCTGTATAACATCTGTATGCACAAAGCCAGCTCTGGCTCTGATCTCTACCTCAACCCTCTGACCTCAACCTCCTCACCTCTTGCTCCATCAAGACACTTGTTTGCTTAATGTCCACAATTGTCCACAAGCACACTCCAGTTGCTGGTGAAACATCTTCCCAGAAGAGTGGAAGTTTTATAAGAGCAAATGGGAACCATTCTGGTTTTTGGATTGGATTAAAAATAAAAGCAGTGGTGCCCATATCCTGCATAAAGGACCACTTTATCTATCCACTTTTTTTGGCCTACTACACTAGAGCAAAGAAGAATGTTCCTAATAAGTGTACATACACGTTTAAAGAAACACTGCACCTCCCTTTTTGCGAGTTGATGGACAAGGTATCATTCAGGCATTCATCTAATCTCAAAATCTCACCAAAACTCTGAAGATACAGTTGTACATATTCTGCACCAATAAAGTCAGTTGCCCTTTAAACGACACCGCAGAATTAATCCTCAGGAGAAATCGAACATCAGAAAACCTCCGTCACGAGAAATGGAACGCTGTTATGAAGCGGTGAGTCGTTTCCTGACAGACCCTCCCCCCATCCACCCACACCACACACACACCCATTTTCCACCCGATCGATTGTGGAGAATGCGCAAAGTTCACGTCGATGACAGGATAATCTCATCATCAGGTACCAGGCTCGGGTCGTCGCGGACGTGAACCATCGTGCCGATGATTTCAAACGACAAGAATGAACTGTGTGTGTGGTAGCGCATGAGAGTGTGCGTATTTATCAGCCGGGAAAAACAATTTCTCCGGCTAGACGAAATGAGTTACAAACTCCTCCCTCTCCGGATCAATCAGATCGGCCCGGTCTGGGTCTGTAGATGGATCTAAGTTCGAAAAGGCGCCTGTAAAAACCTCACTGAAACATGTTAAGTGCCGGCATGGAAGTCTATTATTGTTGCGCCAGCATTCCTCGGGAGATAGAAAAGAAATGAAGAAAGGAATAAAAAGCAAATATTGATTTTTGAAAATACATCTTTCTATTAGTTTAGTACTCAGAACATGGGGCTGAAAAGAGCGCTCTGACTGGGACCATGAGTCCACAAAATGTTCACATGCATTTCCAATTCAGAGAAAAAAATCCGAGAACTCGAAGTGAGCTCAAAAAGACATGCATGTGGACCTCCTACATGCATGAGTGTCTCCTATACGTTTTGATATGCTTTATAGACAAGTTTGTGGGCACCTGACCAGACCTAAAGTCTCATATGCGTTCTTGAACATTACCTGTTGTAATAACCTCCACTCTTCTGGGATGATATCTAGATTTTGGAGTCTGCTTGTGGAGATTCAGCCACAAGGTTAGTAAAGGTCAAGATTTTCATTTACATTATGCCATTTGGCAGACGCCCTTATCCAGAGCGGCTTACATTTATCTCCATTATACAGCTGAGCAATTAAGGGGTTAAAGGCCTTGCTTAATAAAGACCCAGCAGTGGCAGCTTGTTGGTGCTGGGATTTGAACCCATGACCTTCCGATCAGAAGTCCAACATCTTGTCCACTTGGCTCCCACTTCCCTAAGGGTACATCTACACTACCCTAATAAATACATTTAAAAATGGCATTATTGTCTAAAACGATGCTTCAACCCGCATCGTTTTTGACCAAATGTTTACTTTCTGGCTCTTTGAAATATCACGGCTATGACAAAAAATGCATCATCATTTTCGAAATTCTCCTTTTTCACAGTCCACACAGTGACATGAAAATGGAGCTTTCAGATTTATCCACTCTGGGGGGAGTTTTCAAAAAGCTACATTGTCGTTGACTGAAAATGCCGTCTCTGTTTACGCGGATGGACAAAACTGGGGAAAAAAAATGCGTTTTCAAACAAAAATGTATTAGTGGGGACTTAACCAAAGATCTTCCACTGCAGACCATGTAAAGCACATGTTCACGGAGCTGGTTATGTGCACAGGGGCATTGTCATTCTTGAACACGTTTGGGTCTCCAGTTTCAATAAACGGAACATTCACATTCAAAGCCATTCCATACAATTGTGTGTATCATTGTGGAAACAGTTTGGGAAAGAACCACATGTGACTGGAAAATCAAGTCTCCTAATACTTGTCCATCAGTCCATAGAGTATCAGGATACATGTGTTTGAACTAGTCCTGCCACTCAGGCGGTCTTATGGCAACAATGGATCCTTTATTTACGATGGGACCCGGGCGAGCGGCAAAAAAAGGCAATGCGGGGCAAGACTTCACCCTAAACAGATAACCGTGTGTACAAAACACGAGTGCTGACAAGCCCGATTTGTGTAACAGACAAGGCCACAGTCAGCGGGTTCATATTACTCCACTCCGCCCCACCCCTAGGACTTCTAGCAGTCTAAGAAGACTGGAAAGGAAAACAAGCATGTGCAAAGGCGTGGAAAGGCGAACTGTTTACCACATTTGGACTTGACCATTGATTTGACCTCAGTGACCTGAGAAACCACTCTCTTGGGCACTAGCTATAGCATTCGCCCTATAAAAAGAGGTTAAGCACTTAGGGGTCGAACCAGCGCCCTGTAATTACCCGCTGGTAATCCTGTAATCCTGTATCAGGATTGTTTTTAAAGGTGAAATTTTTTACTCCATGAGGCTACGCCGCACTTCAGGAATGCGCTCGGCATCATTCGATCCTTTTTTGTCGTATCAACGTTCGACACGTTTTACAATATGGAGTCGATTTCTGAGGGAAAGTAATTGCGGCGGAATGTAATTATGGGAGCGTAACCGATCCGTAATCGGATCATTCCGACTCGAAATCCTCATTTTTTTAGCGTCTCGATGGCCGTGTGACGCTTGCAAAACGATAAGTGCTGTGTGTTTATAGTCGAAAATTTCCATACATCATTTACAAATTGGTGATAATAGGCGATATTTTTGGTTATCCGTCAAAAAGGCTTGTATGTTTTCTTTTTCTTTTCTTTTTTTATGCCGTTTCAATGGGTATAATTACCACACTTTTACAAGTAGATAAAAAAAATCTGGTAAAGTATGTTTGCTTTTAAGCTGTATACAGTGCCTACAAAATTGTAGAAACATCTAGTCTTTTATGGTTTATCAGACTCATGCATGTTCCTTTTGTTCCTATGCAACAAACTAAGCTACAAAAAAACAAGAATTAGACAGTAAACGACGATGAGTTGGAAATTTCTTTAGAAAAAAAGAAGACCTATGTAAGACATGGACCAGTATAAATTATGATAGCAGACTGCCTCACCCACAAATGGAGGTGAAAGCGTAATGGTTTGGGGTTGTTTTGGAGCAGGGAATCCTAAACCAACATGGCTCCTATTCCATATTTCAATACCATGCAATTCCGTCTGGACTGCGGCTCGTTGGAAGTGACTTCCCCATGCGAAGTAGACGACGTCTGGAGTGTTATTTATCATGGAATGACCTGCCCAGTCGTCTGGAGTGTTATCATGGAATGACCTGCCCAGTCACCGCACCTAAAGCCTATTGAACTGCTCTGGAATGAACTAGACCGTAAAGAAATTTCCAACCAGTGAACACATTTGCCGAGTTTTCCAAGAGGCACGGCAAAGTATTTCAGCTAAACGTTTGGAGAAACTGTCCAGGGTGTGTAAAGCTGTTATTCATGTTATTCATTCAATCCTCAAGTATGGGTTTTTCAGTGGAAATTAGGTTAAACATCTGTACATTTCTAGATTTGTTGGGCAAAGCAACATTTTCAAACAAGTTTTTTGCTTAGAAATAAAATAGACATCCATTTGTGTATAATCAAAAATTATAGATTAGTATGTTTTTCCAAATTTTCACAGGTGCTGTACATCCCCCTTTGCCAGAAAAAAAAATAATAAATTCCCTCCATGGAAGTGCCTGTTAGTGACAGCAGTGCTTCCAAAAATAAATAAATATAAATCCCGTCGGTGTTCCTCAAATAAGCGTTTTATTATAGTTAAAGAGACAAAAGAAAAGAACAGGACAATTTTGCAAGTCAAATGAGTTTGGCGTGAAAAAGAAGGGCCTCTCTCTCTCTCTCTCTGTCGGCGTCTCAGAAGAAAGACTCATTCCCCGAGCACAGGAACTTACCTGAGGGCACTCAAAGAGGAGATGAGGTGTGATTTGGGCGACTGCCAACGCTATAAAAAAAGTTCCACTTGATTTGACATTGAAATAAAACACTAACCGTCCACACATTTCTTTTTTTTTAAATCCAGACACTAAAATTCACCTTGGTTCTACGGAATGCTAATGAACGCGTCCCCCCGTAATTCAGCTAACAAGACCGAAGTCCTTTAGAAACCGAAGGGTCTAAAAAAAAATGGAACCAAACAAACAGAACCGTGAGAGTTGATCTTCCCACTTAGACAATTAAGCTCAAGAAGGCCCTGTGAGAAAACGGCCCGAGGGCCCTAGAGGACTTTCGGAATGCCCCGCTGGGCCGGCGGAATAATTCGGAAATAATAAAGAAGCGCGATGGTACTTCAAAACACAGCTGGTGATTGAACAATCTTGTGTGTTCCCCACCCAGGCGGCGAAGAATCAGCGGCATCCGGCTTCTATTCATTCCCCCGAGGCAGAGTGCACCACAAAACTCGGCTTTTGTGTGTGTTTTGGGGTCACAGCATGGAGCGAACAAATTGTTCATCTCTGACTGAAGACAGTTCCAAAAGAGACTCCTCACTGTTTCGAAGCCTGGTCCAGAACGTGCTAAAGGAAAAAATCCACCCTAAACCACTTCTCTAGGCGCTAAGGCTAGATTTATTCGGAACGTGTTTGTTTCCTTAAATTACCCACAATGCTCCAACAGGATAGGATTTCTTATTTAAAAATAATAAGAGGAACTTTCCTTAAATCCTTAAAATGTACTAATTTAAGTATTTGTTTGATCGATAATTTTCCGATTATTTCATAAACATTTCATTACTGATTATCCAGTGAGGAAACAAAGGCATTTGACAACGGGCCAAACTAGAAAGACCATCCACACCCCTCCATTCCAATCTACAGCACACACCAAACAAAACCAAACAAAGGTCTGAACAAACACATTCTCCAGTGACATAAGGGCAGGGGACAACCACAAACTTCTCACAGGATCAGCAAAACCACAGAACCGACCAACAAACACAAACTCCAATATAAAAAAAATTATATTTCCATGAAAACATGGCTTATGTTTCAAGGTTGCCATTTTCCTTTTATCTTTCACTATAATTGACTATTATGCTGCATATTTCCTGGGAAAAACGCATAAATTCCACTTGGTGTTCTCATCCTTGTAGCATGAACATATTAGAGATTTACATCATAGTGTTTTTTATCATTTAAAACAATGCTTTTAGTTTCCTATGTGCCCTTTAAACATCCCATTCTACATTTGCTCGTATAATAATCTCAACTCTTTCTAGATTTTAAAGAGATTTGTGCTTCACTATGTTGAAAAGCTGAACTTTTCCAGCCATATGTGGTTCTTCTCCAAACGGTTAGCACAAAAATGAAGGCACACAATTGTATCGGATGTCTTCAGATGTGAGAGCATGACATTTTCCCCCTCTGTGCACAAGCTTGATAAAGACATAATTGCATGGGTTGGAAGATCTTGAATGGCTTGCTATAGCGCTCTGAACATCAACCCGATTAAAAACCTTTGGGACGAGTTGGAGTTCTATAGAAAGCAGTATTGCAAGAACACACACATTTACCCCCCCATTAAACAAACATAAACTCTCACCAGAGTATGATCTATTGCACGTCTAATGATGAGGCCTTTCAGCACTTGGCCATGGCTAGCATTAGCGGTTAAGGTCCTAGCACACGCACCAGAGGAACACGAGCAAATATTGACGGGGATTAACAGTGGCAGGCTGCTCTCTCCAAACACCTTGCGCATTGCACGAGGAGAAAAGAAAAAAAAAAACTTGTGTTTACTGTAAGATCGATGGAAGAAAACAAAACCTCAAAATCCTGTAAAAAAAAAAAAGAGGGAAAAACAAGCAGGCATCATGAAGAGCAACTTGAAGCCTGTAAATTAAAAGCAGAATGGCGAGCGTGTCCGCCGCAATCGCTCCGGTTTGACAAGTCGCAATAAAATAAACAACAATGAAAAAAACCTAAACCGCAAGTGCTTGCGAAGTCCGGCGCAAATGAAGTACTTTTGTATCTGCTGCTTCGTGAGCCAGGCTTTGTGGTCTCGCATCATCACGCCGGTTCATCTCTTTCTTTCGCTCTCTGCTCTACAGTGTACGCTAATAGCTTTGTGTTGCCTGCGTAGGTAATTAAATAAGCCGACCGTGCAACACTGAGTAAGCGATATTTTTTCAGCCTTCGACAAGGACGACTTTTAGACCTTGAGATGCGCACGTGCATAAGCAAATGCGCCCTTATCCAAAACATCTTACAACAGACCAGTTAAGTGTTAAGTGCCTTGCTCAAGGGCCCAGCTTGGCAGTACTGGGATTTGGACTTGACCTTCCGAAACCACTTGCTGCTGCCTTCACATCCACAGCAAGAAAAGTTTGTGGGACACCTGACCATGACCATCTTATTTCATATTGAGTCCCCATTGTCCCATCCACTCTTCTGGGAAGATGTTTCACTAGATTTTGCTTGTGGAGATTTGGACTCATTTAGCTGCAAGGGTGTTAGCAACTTTATGGACAAGTGTTGGGACACCTGTCTTCTCCAGCCATATGTGGTTCTACCCACCAAACTGTTAAAAACTGTGCAAAAGGAGACCCAAACCTGACCATGACAATACCCACGTCCACAAAGCCAGCTACATAAAGATATGCTTCACACAGATTGTAGTGGAAGATCTTCTGTTCAAACCTATTGGGATGAATTGGAATGCTGAGTGCACTCCAGGCCTTCTCACATCGGTACCTGAAATCTCACAAATCACCACCCTCCAAAACCTAGTGGAACAACTTCCCAGAAGAGTGGAGCGTAATTTAACAGGAAATGACCATATGTGGAAAAGTATGTTTAAAAATAGTAGATTCATCCTCAGGTGTCCATGATTTCTTGAGTCCATGAGATACAGAGAGAGTAAAAGGCGTATCGGGTTATGAGTTAATAATAACACCCAACCTATCCCCCGTCCCCCACCCTTTCCCCCCCGTCCCCGTCAGAGTGGCACGAGCCGGATCACGGCTATAGAAGTTGCTAAATAATTCAACGGCGTGACTCGGATTTCCACGACCGTCATACATAATGCACGCCAGCTCGACAAACGCCCCGTGTGTTAGCGTTAGACGTTGGCACTTTGTACGACTAGCTAATTAATCATGTCGATGTGCGATCGAAGTTTGCTTTCTAGCCTACATGCTACGTCACTACGTCACAACGTTACTTCAGCGCACAGACGCAAAAGCTAGAAGGAAAGAGGAAGGGGAAAATAAAACGAGGCTAATCTCGAACCATCTCTAATTTGTTTCTAAATCGTCGCTCGAGTCCCAGTTTTGGCGTGCGGCGTAAATAAACCGGGTGTGAAAGCGTGAGGGAGTGTGTGTGCTTAATCTGAAAATGAATTATGAAAGCTTGTATACAAATGAGGACACACACACAAGCACACCTTTTCCTCTTGTGATCACAGAGCATGTAATGAAGGATTTCAGAGTATCCTGACATCCGGAGCTCGTGTCTGATTGGCTAAACCTGCTGATTTATTAACGAAGGACTAAATATAGCGCGGGATCAGAGTGCAGCGTTCGACGTGTACGCTCCATCTCGGTCTTGCGCACACACACGTACGCTAATACGTAGTGTTAACAAGGTGACAAATAAAACCTCTGGCTCACAACCATGTTCCAAAGGAGTACAAAACCAAACGGGTTCTAAAGCGCGATCTAATCTGCATGCATGTTTTTTCTTTCCACTCGCAGCCTGCAAAACACATTGATTTCGGGCGTGCGTGTGTATCAAAAAAACCTGACATCAATAATTCACAGTCGTATCGGCATCTGGAAATAAAGAACGATACGCCGAGAGCGGGACGACGAGGCTGTTTAATGCGCAGGCAAATGGAGGCGACGGAAAGGGGAGACACTGAGACACGTACAAGGAGTAAGCAATGGGGGACAAAAAAAAAAAAACCCGTCCACACTGAGACGTGTGAAAACGCTCACATGCTGGTACTATGCATGTGTGAACAAAAACATGGCCACATCGTTTCTATCTCTTTGTTCACTCTATATTGACAAATGCATTGGGGCACATGATTTTTCCGCTATTTGTGGTCTATTACTTCGAGGCAGACAATTGCATAGGACGTCTTTGGGTGCGGTAGCGTGGAATTTTTAACTAGGGACCCAAACCTGTTACATACAAGCAGCTAGCTGAGTGGTTAAGGCTTTGGGTTACTGATCGAAAGGTCATTGGTTGAAGCCCTGGTATCGCCAAACTGCCACTTTGGGGTCCTTCAGCAAGGCCCTTGGCCTTAGTTGAAAGTTCAAGTGGGTTGGAAGATCTTGAATTGCCTGCTGTGGAGCTCTTTGGGGTGAACTTGTTTGTTTTGTGTCAAACGCGTCACGTGACCGTATCCGCACCTAGAAGCGGGCCATTGTTCTGGAATATGTCTGTTTATCTCCCTTCACTCTACAATGTCTGTTTTCCAACCGTTCGTTTGTTTCAGCATTCACGGTCCGGACAGGATGTCGAGAAAAAAATACACCATAACGCTCTAACTTCAAGTTCCGAATCCTTCTTTCTATCCTTCCCTGACCTCCCTCCCATACACTCTCGGATTACGTCCTTTACATAAAACCCAGAGCAACAAACAAACAAGACACACATTTATTTTCCTTCACCTGCTCACTCGAGTGCATCTACAATTTCTGTACTAGATCGAGTTGCAGGGAAGGAAAAAAATATCTAAAAAAAAAATGAAGGGGCGCACAGGAAAGGAAACGAATGAAGCAGAGGTAAGGAGAAAGAAAAAGAAGGGTTTTTTTTTATAAGCAGAGGAGAGGGAGGGTGCTAGAGGAGAAAAGGCCTTAGAATGGTAAGGACAAACAGTTGGCTGTCGAACACCTATAAAGGAAGCGCTATGACTAAGCCATGCCTGGAATATATAATGCCCCCTTCAATACCCCCTCCCACCCCACCGTCCAGGCGAGCAAATAAAATAAATAAAGTGGAAAAGCTCCTCGCAGGCACTGCGTTTCTGCAGCTTGTGCTCTGCCGACGGTCTCCACACAAGGACATATCTATTAGCATGCATGACTGCACTTACGCTTCCTCGCACGCGCACCGAATTATGTCGAAAACACGCCACCAGGCACACGCAGCGGCCGAGAGAGTGCGAGCATGCAAGTGACGGAGAAAAAGCGAGATGCAGAACCGTAAGGGGTTACGTAGTAGACACGTATTGACTCTTCAAAATACCGTCATTACATTTCGCTTCTCCCGCGTGCCGCCGAGTACCTGATGAATTTGCCTGCCGCATGCGACAAGAAAACAAGATCGCAAAAAAGCTATTAGCGTCAGCTCACAAACTAAACCTGCTACATATTTAACCCTAGAAACATGAAATCTTCTTGCATATTTGACCTTGGGGGAAAAAAAAAGTTCAACCCAGGGTTTGCTTTATATTTCCACCCAATTCCCCCCCCTAAAACCTTTTTTTTTTACAATCTAACAAAATCTGACTTGTCTGCAACCTTGTCCTTCGATGACCTTACTTTCTAGGACGAACCAGCAAGCATGAGAGGCCTGAGCAAAAGCAGACTGTTTCAGGATCAGGAGTAATCGTATCGCCTTACATTTGAACCACAGAAGGACATGATTGCATGCGTCCAACCTTTTTTTATTTTATTATTTTTTTTTTTTTGCATACGACAGAAAAAAACTCTAATTTAAATTCAAACCTGTGCAACTCTGATCCTCCAGGCATCTCAGATACTTTCTAGGCAAACTGTCGCCACCTAGAGGCAACTTTTCACAGCCACCCTCCCCTTAGTGCACTTGCACTCGTGTCTCGCCGCTCGGCTCGTGATATGCTGGTTATTACATTCGCTATCTGTCAGGTGGTACATAAAAACCCATTACGGCCCGAGTGAGATGATTCGTCGCATGCAAGAAAGAACCCCGATAGATAATCCTGTCTCTGCTTTAATTCGAGTAGCACGTGGATCGTTTTCAAGGTAAGGACCACTTTAAAAAAAAAAAAAAAGAGAGAAAAGAAAGATGGAGCACTTTTTTTCCGAACAAATTAGTGAAATCCCTTGTTCTTGGCTTGGAGGGATCACACGGATAATTCTCTTTAACCTTGATTCGCCAGTAAGTAATATACCCGGGCGCCTGCAGCACAATTAAGTGCCATTACTCATCCTCCATCCTGTTATCATGGAGCTCCATCGCTGCCAGGCGAATTACATGACGTTTCCATTTACCAAGAGTTTGCGGCAGTGGCACATTAACACACACACAAACATGCACAGTCATTTCTTATTCCAAACAATCCCCACTCATGGTGTGGCCAGCTGTTCTCAACCCCTGGACCTCTTGCTATAAAATATCATTAAAAAGCCTGGAGGCCTGATGGGAACTGCTTAAGGTGCCCTTGTGCAGCTTGGCTTTTTTTATTCAGGGCTGATGGAATGTGTGTGTATCGACGCTGGTCAGTCTGTCAAGTGCGGGATGAACTTCGATCGACATGTTTCCTAGAATGCTTCTCAGATCTACGACTTTGGCAAGCTGCGATTGCTTTACGGTTTCTGTAACGGGATCCGTGCTCGGTGTCCTTCCATCATTTGGGGGGGGACAAAAAAGAAAGAGTAAAATCACTCAGTTTGATGTATAGGGGGAAGCTTGACTAGTAGTGTGTGTGTTTGTGTATAAAGCTTGTTCTGCTCACCTAGCGCTGTTTGAAGAGTGTGTTTTGATTGTACACGATGAAGAGGTGGTAACGGTTTGTTGATGAATTGCACCTCGCTGGCTACAGCCGTTCTGCTTATTATTAGCCCCGTAATAAACACTCACACACACGCTGACCTACAATCTGCCACACTGTACATAACGATAGACCGGAACGCCCATTCACAGCTTGCACACACAAAGCCAACACCTCTTGCAGAACACACACACACAGCTTTATGATAAGTGCAAAGACGCAGAACAATTTTGCCTCTGTTTAAACCTTCACTTTCTCTGAAATATGATAAGACAAATTCAATACGTCATCGGGTTTCGTACGGAAGGTGCTGCTAGGCTCAAGGCGACAGAACTTCCCTGCGAGCACAAAAAGAAATAGTAGCTTACAGGAATGAAAGGGCAGAGCGACAGGTAAATGACTTGTAGCTAGCTGTAATCTCAAAGTCTGCGTGCCGGCACCTGGCGTCACAGTGGTTTAAAATAGGGACGTTAGCCTTGCTTGACACGATGGATTTCAAATGCATTTAGACTGGCTTAGCGTTAAGAGACGCACAGAAGTTGGCAGTGGCTTAGTCAAAGTGCTGCACGTGAAGACGCAGGAAACAAGGAAGAATGTATGTAAGAGAATCCGGTGGTAAAAGTAAATTAAGCCCCATTACACAATGAGGAGGGACAATAAGCTTAAGATTGATGAAAGCTCTATTCATTTGCCAATGCTTGTGGAGTACCCTTCATGAACAAAAGCAGTAAAGCAGTAATTCATAGAATAAACGCAAGACACCTCGCCTGTCTTTTTATCAGCATCTCACTTACACCTCCGAGTGCATCTAAACAAAATGTCTGTAATACAATTACGCTATCAGTTTGATTCGCCAAAACGCATTACCTTGAAACAATACTTGCAAAGACGCTGCTGACGGAGACGGATTGGGAGGTTGGCTTTTTGCAGTATGTAAAGAACTAGGGTGACAAACAACAAACGGACCCCCTTCCTACCTACTCTTCGCATTTTCTCCCCCCTCCTTCCTCAGGCGTTCTGCCAGCTGCTCAGAATAGACATACTTATTCACCTGAACAGACAGAGGAAAAGAGGGGAAGCAAAAGCAGGATGGTCAGAGTGATCAGAAAGGAAAAAAAAACGGCAACACAGCCTTGCTTACCTGAATTATCGACATCCTGTTAACCGGCGTCTCTGTGGTGCTGGTCACGGGTCCTGTGAAACTTGTATGGCACCCCACATGACCTTGGGGAACACTGAGGTTGTTGGCTGTCGGTTTGAGGTACATGACCTCGGACCTGGGAGAGCTTAGGGGTAGGCGCGTCTGATAATCAAAGTACATCGGCGAGGTGGCCAGCGAGGGGCTACTCACAACGTTCATGACGTTCATAGTGTCACGTTCCTCCACCTCGCTCTGCACCAGCATGATGTCATTCTTGTTGATCTTCTTCTTTTTGCTTTTGCCCAGCTGCGGGTGCGAGTACTCGGCGATGCGGCAGTTGTAGGTGCGGATCTCCTTGTTCTCCCGCTTGCACTTTACGGCGACCGCGATCATGGCTGCCAGCAGCATGACGGAAATGACGCTGAGCGTGACTATCAAAGGGAGCGACACGTCCCAGCCGTGCTGCTCGGCGTTGATCCGCGGCTCGCCCTCTGGCAGGGGCCCCGAGTAAGCCTTCACCACCAGCTTGGCCATGGCCGACAGTGTGGGCTTTCCATGGTCTGTCACCTTGATGATGAGCTCCACGACAGAAGACACCTCCTCCCACAGAGGCTGAGCCGTTCGCACCTCTCCCGTCACAGAATCGATCTCAAACAAGTGCTCCTCATTGCCATCCGTGATCTCGTATGTGAGCCGGCCGCTCTCGCCAAAGTCATTATCCACAGCCCGGACCGTCGTGATGACATGACCCACACCGACATTGCGTGGGACGTGGATCTCTGCTGTATCATTTTGCAACAGAGGCAGCACAATGACCGGGATGTTATCGTTGACATCTAGTACACTCACACGTACGGTCGTGTTACTTTCCAGATGGGGACTGCCCGAGTCCTTAGCCTGTACCTTGAAATCAAAATACTTTGTCTGCTCATAATTGAAACTCCTTAAAGCATATATGGCTCCATCAGTTGGTTTAATGTTCACATAGGTGGTAATAGATTCCTCGCTTACATTGGATGGAAGGAGGGAATAAGAAACTGTCCCGTTTTGGCCTAGGTCTGGGTCGTGAGCCAGAACTGAGCCAAGATATTCTCCTGGGATGTTGTTCTCAGGCACCTGAAGGAGGTAGACCATCTTTGTGAACCGTGGGGCGTTGTCGTTCTCATCCAGAATTTTGACAGTGAAAGACTTTGTGGCGTTCAGTGGAGGGTTTCCGCTGTCTTTGGCCATAATTGTAATGTTATATTCATCCTTGACCTCTCGATCCAGCGGTCTGTCAGTGACCACTGTATAAAAATTGTCAGAGTTCTCCTCAAGTCTAAAGGGGACATTGCCTAAAATCCGACACTGCAGCTGCCCATTTCGACCAGAGTCCTTGTCTGTCACTCTCACCAAAGCAATGACAGTCCCTGGGGGTGCTGCTTCACTAACGGCCCCCTGCCGAACCGCCACAAAGCCTATTGACGGCCAATTGTCATTCCTGTCAAGCACTTTAACGGTGACTTTACAATGGCCTGGAACGGGATTCGGCCCTTGGTCCTTTGCCTGAACATCAATTTCGATAATCGGGTTTTCCTCATAGTCGATTTTCCCCTGAATCTTTATTATTCCCGTTTTGGGATCTATCGAGAACAGTTCTTTGATTCGATCCGAGCCAAAAAAACTCAAAGAGTAGGTTACCTGTCCGTTACTTCCCTCATCGGGGTCGGTGGCGTTTAAATCTATCAATACCGTGCCCAGTGGGGAATTCTCAGGAATTTCCACGACATACGAAGACTGCTCGAAAACGGGGCTGTTGTCATTTGAGTCAATTACTTTCACATTGATTTGCATTGTGCCTGACTTTGGGTACTCCCCTCCATCTGTGGCAGTTATAATTAGAGTATGATGGCTGCGCTCCTCTCTATCTAAAGACCTCTGGACGACCAGTTCTGGAAATTTAGTCCCGTCTCCTCTAGACTTTACATCCAGAGAAAATATGCTGTAATCGTCCCTTGTGATTTGATAGGTTTTAAGGCCGTTTTCCCGGGTGTCGGGGTCGTAGGCCGCAGCGAGGGGAAACCGCGTGCCAGGGGCGGCGTTTTCCGAAATATCGATGTCGATGTGATCCGAAGGGAAGCTGGGTGCATTGTCATTTATGTCCTGTATGTCCACCTTGATCATGTAGATCTCTTTGTCATTGGCGAAGACTTCCATAGAGAGCTGGCACTTAGGGTTGCGTTTGCACAGTGTTTCCCTGTCGATCCTCTGCTTGATAAAGAGCAGCCCGCTTTCCGGGTCCACATCGATGAGGTGTGGAGCGGAATTCTCCAGCACTCTGAAGTTGGATTTCTTGCCCTGCTCTCTGAGCTCGAGCCCTGCGTCTTTGGCGATGTTTCCGATCACCCCCTGGTTCTTCTCCTCGGAAATGGTAAAGTTCAAGTTTTTCAGCGTCAGGGCCCGCGCCCACAAGAGCACGAAAGACAAAACGGTGAGGTGCATCCGTCTCAACGGGAGCGCCATGGCTCCAGATTGCGCTTTACGCTTGCGACCTGTTGATCCGTCCAGCAAGCTCACAGTTCACACCTTTCAGTTTACGAGTATGTTCGTGCTGAATGCGAAGACATCTCTCCTTTTTTTTTTCTTTTGTCCCCCCCCTCTCCGTCAAACAGTGTCTCCGACGTTTCCACGAGCAGCAGCGTTGCGGCTCAACATCTAATTGATATTCTGCTGAAAGCCTGCGCGCTCTGGATCACCACCATCCGGCTTCCACGAGCGAGCAGCCTTTCGGTGATTCTTTGCTCCTGCACAAATACACAGAAAGAAGAATGGAAAAAAAGATTTCATGCAAACCGTGCACAATTATCGGTCATTTTTTTGGTTTATTTTTTTTTGTCATTTCAAGTACGAGTATTTATTTTATTTATTTATTTTTGCTTATTTTTTTTTTTTAATGCGGCTTGGCTCTCCCTTTCTCCCCCTCCTTTCCTCCGTCCTCACGAAAAAGCGCATCCGACGCGTAATATTCCTCGTTCCTCCCGGAGAACTACGTGAACGGCGTGTAAATAATGTAACCTTGAAACGCGTCGGACGCTTTGACAGCGACATCACCGGCGCTCCGTGGTTCTTTCTATCTTTTCTTCTTCTTTTTTTTTTTATTTATCGTGCTGTAGCAAAACGTGCTTCCTGAATAAAGAAGAAAATGAATATATATAGAAAAGCGCACGAGCCAAAAAAAAAACAAAAAACCTAAAACACACTTGAGCTCACTTGTCATACACACACCCCAAATGCTGCTTGTTTTTTTTTTCTTTCATTGAGCACAAAAAGTAATCCCCCCCCCCTCACCCCATCTGTACCTGTCCGTCTCGAGGCAACCCTCAGAATACAGATGCGTAAAAAAAGAAAAAAAAATCCCCCCCTCCCCAAATTCTCTCCTCTTTCACGCACGTTCTCACCATCTCCACTCTAGGGTTTAGCAATGATGCATTTTCTTTTCTATTTCGGATGCAAAAAAAAAAAGAGAGAGAGAAAAGAAAAACAAAAATCTGTTGCACCAAAGTCCTGCTCCGGGTTGCACGCGCGCATGGACATCTCCCATTCCCTGTATCTTCCCACATCCCCATCACATCCCATCACAGACAAGAAATGCACACTTACCCAGCACGCGAGCTGCTATCCAGTTTGCAAAAAAAAAAAAAATTCCAAAAAAATTAATAAATAAAAAATAGATCACCAATACACGGGTTACATCCTTTTATGCGCACTCTTGTGAAAAGAAAAGGGGAAAAAAAAAGCCAAACGAAAGCCACGGAGAGGTCCAGCGCGCGCTACGGTGCGTGGACGTGGATCCAAAGTGCACCAGCAGTGAGTGTGTGCGCGTGTATGTGTGTGTGCGCGCGTGTGTAATAGGACCAAGGCGAGTCGTCTCCCGCGTCTCTCCTCCTATTAGAATGCAGCGCGTCCCCTCTGCTCGCGCCTGCGGCATGCACTGAGTCACCGGGCTTCCGAGGAACCTTCTGAGGAACCTTTAGGAGAGCTTGGTTGCCCTGGACGCGCGATATAGATCCACAAAGGGCGTCTGCGCTGGAGTGAAGCGCGTGACGCGGCGCATCGCATCGCCGCCGCCGTCAAACCCCGTGCGTCCTTGCGCCAAGACGATCCACGCAAGAAAGGAAAAGGAGGCGCGCACACTTTTATTTTATTATTTTTTATAAAGGTCTAGATATAAAAAGTTGAACAGATCCCAGTGGTGGTGGTGTCAACAGAGGTGTTAGGAGCAGTGCGCGTCTGATGCCTTCACCGGTTCCATCCTCTCCACGGCTCGCTCTGACTCAACTCACTCGCTCTCACTGTGCGTTAAAGGTCGTTGCTGATCCGACGCCAGCCAATGCGCGACGCGGAGGGACGTGGCTTCCGGATCAGATTGCCAATCAAATCGTGCGCTCGAGGTTTGGAGGCGGAGTTAGGCGACCGGTGCGCCAAGTGGGACGTCCCTCCTGGTCCAGGCTCGAGATTTCAAAAATCTCACCCTTGCGGGATTTGAAATCCTGATGATGATGGTGATGAGGAGGAGGATGGTGTTGATACTGATGTCCGTTACACCTCTAGATATGGACATGGTTCGAATCCCAGAGCCTGTTCTGTGATGTTCTTTCTTTCTTTCTTTCTTTCTTTCTTTCTTTCTTTCTTTCTTTCTTTCTTTCTTTCTTTCTTTCTTTCTTTTTCATTGTCTTTTTGTTGCACATTCAATCCACAGAAACAGATTGAACATTTTTTTTTAGCTTTATAACTGTATCATGGTATCTATTTTCCCCATTATTTTTCTTCTTCTTCTTCTTCTTCTTTCTCTTTTGCCTTCCTGATTTCATGACACACACATTTCCTTCTTAAAATCAGTATTTGGACTAAAACACCCTTCATATCTGCCTGGTAGTAAAACGGTAACGGTAGAATCCCTGGCAGACTTTGGTTCAGTGTCCATTTAGCTCAGTATTGCCCTCTAGTGGTGACTTCTCACTCTTCGGCCGTCGGTGCCAAGTTTTTTCAGAGAAAAGTGGCTGATAAATGATTTTATGATTTTATGAAATGATATTATATTAATAAATGCACCCCAAACTCTTCTTTTGAACATATATTTGAACATATTTAGATATATAAAATAGATGTGCTAGTAGTTAGTGAGCAGTCTGGAAATGTTCTGGGTGAAAAAATGAAGATGACATGTCATTGGAAGCCAAGGAGATCAGTGATTGGTTGTTTGGCACCGATGTGATCAGCGATTAGTCTTTGCGAATATCTGTGATCAGTCATTGGTTGTTTGGGTACAATGTTTGTCAGTGGTATATCATTGGAAGAAATCTGTTTTTTCTTAGGAACATTTAACGATCAGTGATTGGTTGTTTGGTTTCAGTGGTACTCTGTGATTGGTTATTTGGGAACAATGTGATTAGTAATCGGGCGTTACATGTGTGTGTGTGTACAAATAAGTGACAATCTACTCTAGAGTGTATCTATCACAGGGAAGGTGTTTCTATAATTTTTTACCTGAGTATTAAATAAAAATGTGAAAATGCTAATCCGATTCTTGATCAAACACTTGCTGAATAAGCACTCCAGGGAAACGAGGCTTCTCCAAGTCAGAATATAAAAATCCCCAGATACCCTCGAGCGTTGATGTTCTGCACCGTTTTTTTCTTCTTCATTCGATAAGCATTGTACTACAGTGGAGTTGACACCTTCTTCAATGAACCGTTACTTGCTCCGTAGCTGGGAAAGAAGCGTGGACGGATTTGCCACTGGGCAGCGCAAAGGAGCTCATTAGTTATTCCCCCCCCAGTATGCGTTTGATATTCTTTAGCCGCTTCGCCTTTGTCGTATCATTAAACCGCTGTCTGTTTAATGCAGCCCGTTTGAAGCTTTTTAGTCTGTAACGCCCTCTGATTATGCGCCGATGGGGGCGCTCTTGGCGACATTTCTTGCACTACATTAGTACAGTTCTTGCTAGGAAGTTTCAGTGTAACGTCTGGATAATGACGAAATAAATTGCAGAGACTTTGGCGAAAAAAAATGGCTGAAAAAAACAAATTGCAACAAGTCAGGACGGCGTCCAGCATGTCCGCAGGCTATAATGGGACGAAAGAAACCGTATAGAAATTGTGCTATGGAAAGACTCGTCTACTGGCCCGAATCGGCGTCCTTAGGACACGCCAGCGAACCGTATTCGGAGCGATGGAAGGGAATAGGCACGTTAAAATGCAATTCCGTAAATTAAATTTCAATTTAATGGCGACAGTCTGTCTTCAGGTAATGAGACCGAGAGAGCGGCTAAGCTCTGGACAGGCTAGACAGAAAGTCTTCCTTTCTTCCTCTTTCTCGCTCTCTCTCTCTCTCTCTCTCTCTCTCTCTCTCTTTCTCTGTCCTTCTGTCCCTTCTGTGGAAAATGAGCGTAGTACAAAACATTTAATTAAATTTGAATTTTTCTTTCAAGGCTGGTCCTGGGAGCAAGTTCTTCCTTTTCACAGACATTTTTTTTCTATTGACCGCTCTCTCTCTTTCTCTTTCTCTCTCTCTCTCTCTCTCTCTCTCTCTCTCTCTCTCTCGCTTTCTGTCCTTCTACGAAAATGAAAGTTTTTTTGTAGTACCAAAAACTTGGTAAAATTTTAAGTGCATTCAAGACTGATTTTGGGATCCATCCATCCATCCATCCATCCATCCATCCATCCATCAATTTCTCTCTTTACCTACCTATCTAGATTTTTTCCTTTCTGTTTTTCTCTCTTATAATCTCTCTTTTTCTTTATTTATCTGTCTGTCTGGTTGTCAGTCTGTCCATCAATCTAATCATTTTGTGTCTCTCTACCTACATATCTAGATTTCTCTCTCTCTCTCTCTCTCTCTCTCTCTCTCTCTTATACAATCTATCTATCTATCTATCTATCTATCTATCTATCTATCTATCTATCTATCTATCTATCTATCTATCTTCCTCTCTCTCTGTTTTTCTGTTTCTCTCTTTCTCTTTGTCACAATCTTTTTTTTCTTTATATATCTACTTAACTACATAGCTATAGTTATATCTCTCTATCCATCCATCTGTTGAGCTAAATCAATGGCTAAGCTACGGTTAGGGGTGACCTTTGATGTGATCATAGCGTGATCACATCATGCTATCACATCATGAGGAGAAAAAAAAAGCCATAGTAGATCAGACTGTCTGACACTTACCTACAAAATATCCTGACTGAGTCAGTAAGTCGGCTGCAGGACCACTCATATGGCTGGAATGCTAATCACCTGAAGAGCAGATTTTTACTGAGATGTGTTTTCTCTTTATTCCATTATTTCTAAATATGATATCACTAAAGCTATGGCAGCCTAATTTTAATGCAATAATATGAAATAACGCAACCCGCGACCTTCAGTCGAGTTTGATTTTTGACCCTTTTGGCGCTCCATAGCTACACAGCGCGTTCTGTGGAATCGGCGGGATTCGTAGTGAAAACGATATTTGCACAAATCGTATTTCCTTCTGCCAAAACACTTCCCTCATTTATCCTTCGCAAGGTCGGCGCGAATTCTTCCGGACTTCGATTCAGACGTTCGGTATGACTAAATTAGAGCGGGGCGATCCGAGTGTTCCCGCGAAACTGTTGGCTGAACAATGCCGTTCGACGCAATAACGCAGATTTGCGAGGTTCGTAAAGAACACGAGTGTTTTTGCTGTGTTTTTTTTTTTTTTTCGATCTTTTCAGTTTGTTTAATGCTTTTCAAATTAAATTAAGTACACGTGGCTGTGATGCTGAGATTATGCGATCCCCCTCCCCCTTCCCACTCCGTTCCCCCACCCACCATCAAGACAAGGACGCACTCGGGCGAAGGACAAACCCTGCTTCAGTCTGCGCCACACATTCACATGAAATACCAAAGCTGCATTCATTATACGGCAATGCTTTCAGGTGGTCCGATTGATGCCACGGCAGGTTGTTGGTTTTGTTGGTGTTTTTTTGATAAGACTGTATAGAGTTTAAATGGTAGTATTATTATAAAAATATCTGCAGAGTTCATGATACAAAAAGGTTTGTGGACAACTGATCCACATTTAGTCTCCATTTCCTGTTATAAGAACCTCCACTCCTCTGAGAAGATGATTGTTGTGGAGATTTGGCCTCATTAAGCCCTTGATATTCTCAGGTCATGATGTAAGGTGGTATTGGGTGCAATCAACGTTTGAAATCATCAGAAGGCAACTCAAGATCTTCCACATCACCAACTCGTGAGAAGCATATCTTCACAAAGCTGGATTTGTCGTCATGCTGGATACAGGTTTGGGTCTCCGAGTTCAAGTGAGGGGGAAAATTCCGTGCCACCGGATCCAAAGACGTAGTGTGCAATTGTGCGTCTCCAACATTGTGGTGACAGTTGAAGAGTGAGAAAGTTGGGTGAACCAAAACTTTTGCCATGTAGTGCATGTTTTTTGCATTTTGTTCATTTGGGAAGGAAGTCTGTGTTGGATAGAAAAATGGCAGGAAATTTTAAAGACTGCAAACTTTCCATGGGAATTAATAGGAATAATCTGGGAATTTTTACGAAAATGCAGGTTCGCCTACGACAGAGAACTTAAACGTGATCGAAAAAGATCTTGCAGGATAATTGTGGTTAATTGGACCATATCTGTATAAATTTGCATACATTAGCTCATGATACTGTATATCAGTTTCCACAAATTTCTAATTCAATCTTGTAATTTACCATAAATTCTCGTAAATTCCCATAAAAGTTATTTGAAGCGTTTTTAAAATTCCTGAGATGAAGTTCCCATTAAAAGGCAGGGAGAAGAGGTGGAGAAGGTGGAGGAGTTCAGGTCTCAACAGTACAAAGTAATGGAGAGTGTGTTAAAGAATTGAAGAATAGAGTGCAGGCAGGGTGGAGTGGGTGGAGAAGAGTGATAGCAGGATTGATTTGTGATAGAAGAGTATCTGTGAGAGTGAAAGGGAAAGTTTATAGGACTGTGGTGAGGCCTGAGATGTTGTCTGGATTAGATACAGTGGCATTGAGTAAAAGACAGGAGGTGGAGCTAGAGGTAGCAGAGCTGAAGATGTTGAGATGATCGTTGGGAGTGACGACGATGGACAGGATTAGAAATGAGTTTATCAGAGGAACAGAGCATGTAGGACGTTTTGGAGACAAGGTGAGGGAGGTGAGATTGAGATGGTTTGGACATGTGCAGAGGAGGGACATGGGGTATATCAGTAGGAGAATGTTGAGGATGGAGCCACCAGGAAGGAGGACAAGAGGAAGACCAAGGAGGAGGTTTATGGATGTGGTGAGGGAAGACATGCAGGTTGTTGATTTGAAAGAGGCAGATGGAGCAGCTGAAAGTAAAAGATGATGATTAATACTTTGTATTCGTACGTTTACTAATAGTACTTTTAAAAACTTTCATTCCAGAGAAAAAACTCACACATATACACACACACACACACACACACACACACACACACTCATATATATATATATATTTTACACATTCACACCTAGGGGCAATTTATCATTGCCAATCCACCTACAGGCATCAGGAGATGAGAGGAAACCAGAGCACCTGAAGAAAACTCACACAGACACGGGGAGGAAAAACAGCAGACAGAAAGTGGCTCAGTTTTGAAAAAAAGGTTGGCAGACGAGTGCTTTAACACGTGTGGGTAGCCTTTTATTTTTATTATTAGTAGTAGATTTTACTATCAACATCATCATCATCATCATCATCATTATAAGCAGTAGTAGTAGATTTAGTTTGCTCATTATCCTCATTATTATTATTATTATTATCATTAGTAGTAGTTTTAGTCTGCTCATCATTTTTTATCAGTCATAGTTTTTAGTAACATCAGGTCATTATTTTTTTTGTGGTAGTATCTTTATTAGTATAACAAAATATTAATTATGATATCATTTGAATATATTATATATCATTTTATTATATAATTTTTAGTAGTAGTTTTTAGTAACATTATTAGTAGCAGTAGTAGTTTATTAGTCTCATTATTATTATTATTATTATTATTATTATTATTATTATTATTATTATTATTATTATTATTATTATTATTATTATTATTATTATTATTATTATTATTATTATTATTATTATTATTATTATTATTATTATTATTATTATTATTATTATTATTATTATTATTATTATTATTATTATTATTATTATTATTATTATTATTATTAATATTTTCAATGGTAGTAGTGTTTTTTTTAGTATCATTATTATACATAGTTGTAATCGTTTGTTAATCATCATTAACATGATTATTAATAGTAGTTTATTATAAACATTACTCATATTTTTAATAAGTAATAGTAGCTTTATTAGTGTATCAAAATAATAATAAATATTATTATAATGCCAAATCCTGAGATATATTTACACACTGCATATGTTGAGTAGGAGTTTGTCACCTGCCGTCTCCCACGGTGCTGCGTTAAGCCACGTTTTTGCCCGAAGAATTTCAAAAATTTGATAAAGTTTTACTTTCGTTTCTTTTTTTATAAAAGAATAAACTTTTAAACACCACACCATCATCCAGTCTTTAGCGAGCGTCTATTATATCTATATCACTTCTTTTCAGTGACTATTAATCACTGGCTTTGCTCGTACCTACGGTCTGTTTTGTGTCTCTGAAAGTCAGGGATGATTTTTTTTTTTTTTGTCTCATTCTACCGCTGTACAATAGAAATAAATGCTACCTTGCTTCGTTTAATAGCCCGCTTTATATTTAGCCCTGTCTCGATAATAGCCGTTATGGATCCACAGACTACGCAAAGAGACTCCTGGAGTCTCGTTGTCTCGATGTCTGCAGTATTTCCAGAACCTCAATTCTGCCATCGATATATTGTTTTTGTTTTCCGACAGTCGTTTGCTTTCTTTTTTCATCAAATGTCCCATCTTGTAAGAAGATTAAGGTCTATTAACATTGCATCATTTGTACACGATTGCGTTTTACTTTGCTCAAACTCCTTTTACCGGCGTAATCAATCTCTCTGATGCAGAAACTATAGAATTTCTTTTCAATCCATACGAATATCATCTGCTTTTATAAATTCCCAACTGCTGAAAAAGTGACAGTTCTGTACAGCCGAAAGAGAAGGAATGAGAGAGAGACGACGCAGCAGTCGTTTTCGTTATGTGGCGTCGTAGCCTGAGGGACAGCAATAAAATAACGCACTTAGATTTCCTGAGTAAGTCGTCTCAGCATTCCGGCGATATCAAAGCAGACGTTTATTGTTAGGATCGGTTTTGGGACCGATCCATTTTTTCGGTTCGTTCGTGCATTCGTTTGTAAGCGCCGTTGCGTCGGACGACACTTTGAAAGAAAACAAAACAAATCTGAACACTGAATTTAAGTGTGGAGAAGTACCTAAACAAGAGATTGAAGTCCACCTAAAGGAGAAGACTAGTGTGTGCTTTTTAAACGTCCAAACCTCTGGGTAGATGTTCCACAAAATTTTACGCTTGTGGAGATTTCGGCTCATGCAAGACTATAAGTCAGATGCAGATGTAGGGCGAGAACAATTGTGTTCCAATTCAAGGGTTGAGTTCTAAAATCTCTAGAGCAGGCAAGATCTTAAACATCTTCCAAACCATGTAGACCATATCTTCACTGAGCTGGCTTCGAGGACAGGAGCATTCTCGTTAGTGATGAGTCATTCATGGACGATTCGTTTATTTCAAACCAGTCTTTAATGTGGAGAAGGAGTCATCTCAAAAGAGTGATTCGTTCATTTTCTACTGGATGAGCATCTCTGTAAATCTCTGTAGGAACCAGAATCAAGTAGTTTACCTTTCTACCCTTCTAGTCTGAATCAGTTCTTTTATTAAATGACTCCCATGTAAGTTCAACACAGGAAACAGAATTGAGTCGTTCGTCCCACGAGTCCTCTGGTTAGAATCTTTAGTTCTTTTGTCACGTGACAAATTATTGGAACCATAGTCCAAGTTTGTGTATGTAAACGTGTTCAGGGAGCTGTTTCTTGAAATTACATTATTTTGTTTCTGATCCAAAAAACGAAATGAACTAAACGACTCAAAAAAAATAAATAAAATGATTCGTTCATTTCGATTCAATGAACCGAGTTGCTAAAATGATCCGATCTTCTCATTTTAGAACTTTGGGCCTCAAGGAAAGGGAAAATTTCATGCCCTCACATCCTACACAAATTGTGAGCCTTTGGCTTTGTGCTAACATTAGCTCCGCTCTTTCTATATTCAGTTTTATTTATAAAAAAGCTTCAAATTTGTTATCAACACGATAGTTAATCGGCCCTCGCGAGAATGCTACGCTGAGCCTCTTGTTTGGTCGGAGGTTAAACAAACTTTTTCACGCGGCGTTCCTATTCGTAGACGTTTTCGCCTGGGAACCGCGTTTCCAATCAATCCAGGGGTCAAACGTCGAGGACACGCCGTTTCCCATCGATCTAGTTTCCATTTCTATTTCTGGCCAAGTTGTAACCTCATGGCAGAGGCAAACGAGTTTTTTATGTATTAAAGCCCCGTTAAAAATATTCTAGGGCACAGTGAATTTATCTATTTGTTAAAATAAAAATTACAAGCTATCGATATTTAAAACGCAACCAAATATAATGAGGGTTGGCTGTGTGTCAGTAAATCTTGACCCGTACGTCATTTGAGTGGAAATGCTGATTTTTTTACTCAAAATCTCAGGATTTTGTTTGTATTAAAAAAAAAATCCCTGTGCTACTTCACCTGCCTCGAAAATGACCCTGAAGCCTTTCTGCCTTCAGCTGTCTACCTTGGACGTTATATTATCGCCGAGAGTGAGGTGTGGAGGTGGATCTCAGACACATCTTTCCCACCACACTCTCCAATACCCCCCACCGATGGTGGTTTGTTGTGTGAAATTGTCTGAGCAGCTTTTGGGAAAAGCCATCAAAGTGCTGAGATTTTGTGGGTAGAGATCTGTGTCGCACTAAGTGTGTGTGTTTGTGTGTGTGAGCTACATTCCACTTATCACTTGCAATGCTTCTCAGTGTGGGCTGTATTTACTGACCAGCGAGACAGGGTTAAGCCTTGTGTGTGTTTGTGTATTGGTGTGTATGTGTGTGTGGGGACCCCTTCTTGCCCCTAGAAGACAGTAATGAAGGGGCTTTAGGTATAGAAGATAAAAAGACCTTGTACCCTGAGGGAACGGCAAACAATTTCCCACACCGTGGCATAGGCCCGGCTCACACGCTGCTCGGAGGTCACACACATGCAGAGAGGCGAGATATTGCGTGCGAATCGGTGCATGTTCTGAATCCGTGGCCGGGTGTTTCCAAGCCCGGACGCCTGCTGCGATCCTTCAGACTTCTTCCAGTTCCTATTCTCCTTTCAACTTTCCCCGGATCTCTCCTTCTTCTCGTTCGCTCTCGCTCGTTCTTCTCTTCTGCCTCATTCTTCTTTGCTCTGCAGGTGTGAGATAAGCTCGCGAAGGCATATTTCCAATTATTGTTTTGTCACTTTGACAAACCTCGGGAAACGGACGATCGGCAGACCGAGGCGATTCGGAGCGCCGCGCTCCCGCTATTTTTTACCTCCTCAGAGACTGTCCTCGCCTCACGCTTTTAATGAATGTTTTTTTCGTTGTTTGTTTTTTTAGATTAAATGAAGAAAACAAAAACAGTTCAAGGTTTGCCGGGCGATTATAAGGAGTGACGGAGAGCGCGTTCCTCGGAACAACCGAAACAAAAAAACCCGAACGATTCATGGGAGACGGCTGGGATTAATTCTTCATTCATTTCGCTGATAGAAGATTGATTCCACCTGTTTCCTCAACCCCCCCCATCCCCACCCCCTTTTCATTTCTTACTCCAGACAAACAACTTAGCGGTAATTGCTGCTTGTCTGAGCCAGAGGTATGAAAAGAAGGGTTCACCTTCTGGTTTAGCTAGCGATGGAACTGACACAAATCATCAGCCAACTCCTGATTAGCTTCTCGAAACTTCCTGGTCGGCCGTCAGGTCCGATCAAAAATGATTCCGCGGTAACTAGCCGACGTTTGGCACGACGTCGCGGAAAACAGGGCGTAATTAATGAGCGTGTCGTTTCACGAGAGGCTTGTCAACGTTCCCGCTCCTTCGCAAAGTGCATTACCCTGTCGACTTTTTTTTATATATATATATATATATTTGTCATTCCTCTTCCATCTTCCGAAGTCCCACTTAGACTGCTGTCAGCTTTCAATAATAAACGTGTTTTTGGCATGTAACGTGGCACCACCAATAAGGGGGAGCATCTGTAAGTCGTCCGGAGTCAAGACGGATAATCCCTGATTGCCCAACGAGGCTGGGAAATGTATTTCTAAGTGGGACAGAGGTTTGGCACGAATTCCTAATGTCCTACATGTGTGCTTATTGATCAGAGTTGAAGTCCAGCCAGCTCTCAAGTGCTCCAGCGAAATACCACCCGAGAGTAATGATTCGAGGCCTCTTCCATTTTTTTTTATATATATATTTTTTTCGCCGCCTCCATCCATCACAGACGGATAAAACCCAATGCGAATCTTTTCTACACCCCTTCCCCTCTCTCGTTTTTTCCTTCGTCTCTTCTTACTTTCCAAAACCCTTCGGGGACCATCAGGGGTCTATACGCAAAACAGTGCATTATCATCAAACTCGGTTCCATTTCCTGTTCTCGTGGGAATCGTAATAAATTGGTTTGCGTAAGCGAACGCTCTTTATAGACAGGGGAGGAGACACGACTCGCGCTCTTTTTTCTTTTTTTTGTGTTCGTTTCGAGCCGTAAAGAACGGATAAGAAAAAGATAGAGAGACAGAAAAGAGCGACCCGCATTGTACCACTTCAAAGTGGGTCAGAGTAATGTGATTATTTTTTTATTTTTTTTTATGGAAGAGTTATCATGGAGTTGGGTCATCGCATTATTTCAGGCAATGCACACGAGCACGGGAGTAGTAAAAATGTTGAAAGAAAGAAAAAAAACCCACCAAAAATCTGGGTGACCTAATACAGAGCCTATCTTTGTGTTACAGACGAAACCTGAAACCCGAGCCGAGAAATTCCGTCTCGTCCTGCGCCGTAAATAACGGCGCCCGGAAACATTCTGTGTCCTGAAAGATCTCATCTGTCTCCCGCTGCTTCAGATTAGTCATTGTTCGCATTTACGGTACAATCCTTCGCGAACGATTCGTTCATGTGACTCTGAAGAACGAGTCGTCTCGAAGAGTGATTCGTTCGTTTCCTACTGTGCAAAGCGTCGCAAAATCTCAGTCGGTTGTTTACAGGAGACAGAATTCAGTCGTCCATTCTTTAATCACGTGTCTCTCATAGATGCCATGCAGTTATATATACACATATAAATGATTGGAACTATAAACAAAGTTTCTTGAAGATTCTTCTTTTAAAAATGATTTGGATCATTTTAGTGAGTTGGTTCTTCAAATCTAAATAATCTCCCCATCAATCATTTGCGGAGGGTTGTTGCTTTGCAGAGATGGCTTCTCCAGGCTGAGATGGTCTGTGATGGTCTGTGATCTTCAATGATGATGTTTCCAACACCAGACCGAGGTCTTTAAACCGCATTTACTAATGCATAAGATCTTCATTCCTGAAGAGAGCTGTTCGGTCTTTTTGAGAAGAAATAAATATATTCGTTTCCCTTTTTTTTTTTTTTTCACCGCCAAGAAGATCATCAGCGCTCAAGTCACCTGTCGGTAATTTTCGCGGTGGAATTACATCCTGATGAATTCGTAAACAATGGAAATTCAAAGGGCCTCCTTTCCACCTTCCCTTTTCCAATGAGGGGCGAATAATATCTTGCTCTCTGACAAATTGGGTGCATGTTGCCTGTGCGCAGTCTGGCAATTAGGGAAGTGAAAGACGTAATTAAACGGGGAGCGAGCGAAATTGTTTTCATCTGGCAGCCACATTCAGACATGCCTTTAGGTTCCTTAGCTGAATCACACATTCAGATTCATACACCGCTCCCCCCCTCCCCCTCCCTCCGAACGCCACCACCACCAACAAAGTAATTCTAATGAGGTCAAAGACTCCATCAAGGATAACGATGTCTCTCTTCACCTTTTTTTGGGTTGCCCTTGACTAATTCACACATTGCCTTTTTTTTTTTCTTCTTCAGGCTTTAGATCCTTGCTCACAAATCGGGAGGCGCTTCAGAAGCTTGTTTTCCGGTGTGTGTATGCGAGATCGTGCCTTTCCCTTAGCAGTGATTAACACAAATGTCCACACAGACATAATAAAAAAGAGGGTTTATATTTTTATATATATATATCAGAGATTTTTTTTGGTTTTGCGCTGCTTGTTTACGTGGTACATGGATGACCGCAGGGGCACGAGCGGAGCACAGCTTCAGGAAGCTACTGTCAGCCTTCTCTGTTCTCAAGCTGCAATTTAGTCCACAATTATCATTATTATACCCCCATTGAAAAAGACAAGGGACAAAGGGGTCATTTACCAGGACCGCGGCTTGAAAGAACAGGATGCTGGTGACTAGACGACTTCACTTTTTCCATGTGTCTTGCTCACTATTTTACTTAAAAAAAAATAAATAAATAAAAAAAAATGACTATTATGCATAGATTTTCATTTTTTTCTTTTGTTTTATATGAGTACAATTGTGAAGCTGTTTCATTTATATACTCTATACAATATAATGTATCGGGATACACTTATACTGTATACACACACAACATTTATATAACAACTTCTTCAACGGTTTGAGCTACAGGAGCTCGTCTGTTGGATCGGAACCACACGGACCAGCCTTCGGTCCACACTTGCATCAATGAGCCTCGGCCGCCCACGACCCTGTCCGTCGCCGGTTCACCGCCGTTCCTTCCTTGGAGCACTTTTGATAGACATTTTCCTGCAAACCAGGAACATCCCAGAAGAGCTGCAGTTTTGGAGACGCTCTGACCCAGACGTCTAGACGTCACAATTTACGTTGCCCATTTTTCCTGCTTCTAACACGTCAACTTTGAGGACAAAATGTTCACTTGCTGCCTAATAAATAAATCCACCCACCAACAGGTGCCATGATGAAGAGATAATCAGTGTTCTTCATTTCACCGCTCAGAATGTTACGCCTGGTGTATGTATATATACATAGAGAGAGGGAGAGAGAGAAAGAGAGAGAGAGAGAGAGCAGTGTGAAATCTGAAACGATCGCAGCCGTGCATTGCCCTGCTAAGCTACAGTACCTCAGTGGGTTGGGAATAAGGGAGGGGAATAAGACACTGAGCTTCCTCTAAAGTCTTCATGACTCTTATCAGTGCTTCTGTTAAGGCAGCCTCCTTACTCAAGCCTTTGATGTGAAAATAAAGCATAGGTATCCGGCAGCTTGCTTTAGCAAGCAGCAGAGCTGAAATATCAGCCGACACACACACACACACACACACACCTCAACTGAAGACTCATTGATTTAAGGATGTGTCGAAATAATAATACAAAAATCAACAAGGCTTCCAACACCTGACCATGAATTGTTGCACATTTTGCTAATATTGTGATCTCCACTCTTCTTGAAGGATGTTCTACCAGATTTTGGAGGGTGCTTGTGGAAATTTGCGCTCCATTTCCGACCATGAGGTCAGTTACTGATGTAGGTGAGATCATGTGTCCCAATTCATTCCAGTAGGTTTGAAGTCAGAGCTCTGTAGCAGTCCAAGATCTTGGAGAGCCATGAAGAGCATATCTTCATGTAGCTGGTTTTGTGCACCTGTGACATCATTCTCCCACATCCAAAGACTGAATTTGTAAGGAAGGTCAAAGGTAACCAATACGTTTTGGATTATTATTGTTTATTCGATCTATAATCTGAGAAGACACAGTGATCCAGAAGTACTTGGTGGTCTGAATTCTAAATCATATTCGCACCTCGTTCAGCCGTTACCCAGCTTCTGATTTGTGATATTTTTTGAATTTGGTCACCGAGGACGTCCTCCACGCAGTGCTGCGGCTCATCAACATGCAAATCCTGAAAAAAAAACTCACTTGACCCATCGCCGTAATTCGAGTTATTTCTATTCTTACCTCTTTTTGTTTCTGACCAACAAATTCGTCCGCTCGTGTATCTTTTTTTTTTTTTTGTACGACGCGCAAATTGACGAAAGTACAAAACCTGCAATTCACACCTGTTTCCTGCTATTATCTTTTTTGGCTAAGACCGTGACAAGTCAGCTGTGTAACCGATTTCATGTGTCGCATCCTTTCACCTGAAAGAGAGCGAGAGAGCCAGAGAGTGGGAGAAAGAAAAAAAGAAAGAAAGATAGAAGGAACGAAAGATCGATCCAGTTTGCTCCAATGCTCACGATCGCACCGTTCTGAAGGATTACTGATTTTCACTATTTTATTTTATTTTTTTATATATATACTGTATATTCGATTCTTTCTGCATTATGAACTCGGCTGTTAAAAGGAAAGAAAGCAAACCCTACAAATGCCACCTCTTTGTCTACCAGACATCTGGCTTTTGTGTGACCCATATGCGCAATCTTGTGCTCTCGCGCTTTGCATGGTAAACAACCAGGGAGCGAATTGATACCCTGCATTCAAATGAGCGCCCGGATCAGGTTGGTCTGAGAAAGCCCATTTGCTTAGCCTGGACTTTGAATGAAAGAACACATAAGAAAATGGCACAAAAAAAAAGAATTAGCATCAACTCAGGCGTATTAATGCGGATGCCGAAACTGAGTAAACACACGTGCGGCCTGGCCAGACAAAAACTTATAGGCTTCATTGGCTCTTTAGTACCACCTAGTGGTGGCTTGAGGCTGGCCTAGAATTATCCCAGATGCTTTTTTGCATGCTGTGGGCTGGGAAGAAGGTAGACAAATTAACCAATAGAGCTTAGTAGAATATACATGGCAAAAATCTTGTGTAGTATACAGTATATATGTGTGTGTGTGTATATATTTATATATAAATTCTCAAAAAAAAAAAAAAAAATGTAGAACTAAACATCAAGCCCCCAAAAAAAAAAAAATTGGTGCTTTTATAGGCATAAAAAGGGGGGCGGAGTTTGAAGGAAGTAATTGCAGTCATTTTCTAGGCATGGAAACGAAGAAGAAAAGCAAGAAGGCACACTTACAAAGGATGTGGGCTTTGAGCATAAGGTTCCTGGGTTCGTGATGACAAGACGGTTATGTTATGTTTTCACACTGGTTGAAAAAATTCGCTCCCGATTTGGCATTTTCTGGTATTATTTATAAAAATCTAGTAAATTTTTTTAAAATTTGATAAAAAAAAAAAGGTTGGAATAATTAAAAAAAACATAATATAGCCACAAAAGCTTGATTCAAAGGGGAGAGACTGAGGGAAAACCAGCAGATTGTTTTAGGTTGAGTTAAAGAGAGACAGATGGAGAAAGAGAGAGACATTGATAGAAAGTGATGCGAGACAGCAAAGCATGTCAGGGTTTTGGAGGGAAAAAAATTAGAGATTTTCTTTAGAAACCTAATATGTATCATTTTAGATATATCTTCAGAAATACATAATATACAACTAAGCAATAGGATCCAAACCACCACATAGAAAAGGATTGGTCTGAGGATTCATCGATTTTCTTATCATGACATCATTGTGACATCATAATGTGAAAAGTGAAATTCGTCTCGATCTCGTATTTTTTTTTCTTCTTCTCAATCCGTGTTTTTATTTATAGAAGCCTGATGTGTCTGGGGGCTTGGCTTTTTTTTATTTTGACGAACAAAACCTAATATAACTATCTAACAATGCATGCTTGAAATCCACGATTCATTGATTTTCCGATTATGACATCATTATGACATCATGCAAGTGACATTCGTCCGTATACATACACACACCTTTTTTTAGTTTTATTTTATCAACCTTTTCTCATTCCGTCAAATACAATGAATGAATCCTGCATCTAGAAATGAACAGTTAGCTCTTTTTGTGTGTTTTACTGGCTTCGAGAAGGTTATTTCTTGCTGTATTGCAGATGAAAGCAGGAGAAGGAGAACGGTTTGTGCTCCTACCTTGCTCCCGCACTAGCACTTTGATGGACACCAGACAGTACAATTTGGGCTCATTCAGGCAGTTCCTTAGCAACCACACAGACACACTACTCGCTCTTTCCGTGTGTTCGTGTGTGTGTGTGTGTGTGTATGGGTTTCTGTCTCTCTTTCTCTCTCTCACTTTCTATAAGACTTCCTGCTGAAATCTGCCACATCACGGTGTCTCCCCAGGTGCCTTTGAAAACCAAAAGCTGAAAATGATTCCTGCAGGCACCAAAAGATGGCTCTGTTTTTGTGTGAGTGAGTGTTTGTAAGTGAGTAAATAATTGAGTGTGTGTGTGGAAATGAGAGCGTGAATGTGTATGTAATAAGGTAAAAAAAATTAATAAAGGAGTGTGTGTGTAATGTAATGTAGTAAAGGTAGACATACAAGTGTGTGTAAGTAAGAAAAATGTAACGGGTGATTGTGTAATACGATAAGTAACTGAGTAAATGTGTGTGTGTGGAAAGATAAAGTGAGTATGAGAATAAATGTGCGTTTGAAAAAAAAAGGTGCCTGAACGTAATCCACACAATCTCAAGTATGTAATAAGGAAAAAAAACTCGACCTATTCCCGGCCCCACACTGGCATGTGTGCAAGATCCCCATGAGCATTTCAGCATGTGATTATGTCAGAGCCGCCCCGCTGATGGCGAGGTTGTTCGCCTGCCAAGCGGGGCAGACTTGCAGCAAGGTGTCGTCATGTTCTTCTTGCTCCCGAGTCAAATAATTTCATCAGACTGCTCGAATGGGCAGATTGATTTTGAAGGTCGGGGAAGTCAGGACACAGAAGTTCTGACTCAGGAGCCTTCGAGCAGTACCCTGGACAGCACCGGGACGTCCAACACTCACCTTCGTTTTTTTAGTTTGGTCCGTTTAGACTCGATATCAGGGAGGGGTGGACGAGAAAGGAGGGTGGTATTAAAGGTTACCCCCGTACTCGTGTGCATCAGCATCGGAGCGTGAGCACGTGTCTCGTTGTGTGCCATTGTATCTGCGCTTTGAGAAGCCTCCCAACTGAATGCATGACATTTGGAAGAACGTAGGTGGCGGATGAAAGGTGCTCGGCCCGGTTCGGTTTCTTGTTTTCCCAACAATACCAGACAGCCAAGTGTCGAGACAGCGAGCGCATTGAAAACCTACGCCGGCATTGACCTCGCCCGGCCATAAAAGCATGTCTTAGAAACGGTGCGATGATCAGCTTTCTTCGTATCTCTATTTTTAATTCACCCCTAGAGTACTTCTCTTTTTCCCCCCTCTCTTTTTCTCTTGTTCCCTTTGTATGTCTTTAGCCTTGCTTGCTTTAGCTGTGCTTTGACTCAAATGAAGGACTCATCTAGTCTGTATTCTTGACGTAAGTCTTTTTTTTGTAGCGATTGTCCCTCGGCGAGTCGGGTTTTACACGTGTCGGACCGTGTAAACACAAAGTTGGCTACATCGCTAGCAAAAGCGGTGTGGCGTCGGCTCTGTCAGGGTTGATTTATGTAAAAACATTTGTTTATCTGTGCCGTTTTGTAGTGTTTAATGACTTAAGCATGGCCAGCGATGGCTGAGTGGTTAAGGTTCTGCGCTAGTGATCAGCAAGATGTAAGTTCAAATCCCTGTGGCTGCCAGAGAACCACTGCAGGCCTCTTAATCAAGGCAGTTAACCCCTTCGCTGCGAAGAAATGGGGGTAAATCCAAAATAACCGCTCTTTTCCTGTCTCTTGCGTGTCACTGGAAGGACGCCCCCAACGGCATGGATTCGGTAGCTTTGATATGCAAGTCTCATATGGAAACAGTCCATGAAGGTCAAACTGTGCCTTCATTTGTTAAAAAAGAAATAGCCATTCATTTAAAGTCGAGAGGACATTTGTAACAACAATAGTACAACCCCAGTGACTAGCAGCCTTGCTTTTCTAACCCTTGATACTACGTTCTGTTTTGGCTCCACCCTCCCAGACTTTTAAAGTCATGCGCATGGCCCCGCCTCCTAACCGCTCTTAAGCCGTCTAAGCATAATTGCTGGGGGTTTAATTATAGATTTGTGAATGTACATTACATATTTTTGCTATAGAATAGACTGAATCCAGGCCCTCATTTTGTTCTAGAATGTAATGGTTGAGCTGGATTCCTTTGGTGATGTTCGAGGCCTCATTGCTGTTTGCCTGAGAGAGAAAGTAAACAAGCCACATTGAGGCAAAAGTTATTAGTTTTGTTTGGTATTGGTGGGTCAGTGGTTGAACTGGATTTTTTTGGTCATGTCTGAGTTCTAAGTGGCCCAAAGTTCTGATTGGTGTCTACCTAAAAAGAGATTTAGCAATCCTTGTTAAGGCAGATTGGGGAGTGGAATCAGTTTTGGGAAGATAAAGACCTGAAGGACAATGTACTCTTCTTTTAACCACTTGCATTTTAGGCTAATCAAAGAGATTAAACAATCAATGTAGAGGCAAATTGGGCAACGGAACTAGTTTTGGGAGGGTGAAGACCTAAAGGACAAATTACTCTTGATGTTTGAGGCCTGATTGGTTTGTGCCTGAAAAAGATTGACTAATCCACATTGGTATTAGTTACAAACGTATTATTTTGAGAGAATTAAGACCTGGAGGACAGGGTAAATTACTTTAAACACTAGCACTTGGGACTAATCCAGGAAATTATTTCGTTATTTGGTGGTCAGTGGTTGGGACCAAACCACTAATCCAGGACTATATCTTTGGTCATATATGAGTGCCTCTATGTTATGATTGGTGTTTGTCCAAAGATATTAAGCAATCCATGTTGAGGCAGGTTGGGCAATGTAATTAGTTTGGAAAGATGGAGACCTGATGGAAAAGTAGTCCTGCATTAACCACTAGCTCTTGGGACTAATCGAGACCATCAGAGAATTAAATGGTAGCAAATGGTGGTCTTTGAGCTTTCTTTTAGTCGTAGTCCTAATTGGACTGAAGGTCTGAGCTTTGTTTACCGCAAGAGATTAAACAATCTGTATTGAGGCGGATTGGTGGTGGAATCAGTTTGGGAATATGGAGCCCTGAAAGACAAGGAAGTCTTACTTTATCCACTAACAGATTTTTGCTTCAGAATTATTTTTATCGGGTGGTCAGTGGATAAGTAATTTTTTTTGGTAGATGTTTGGAGATGGGGATTCTGGAGAGCGGAAGGACAATGGCAACAGAGCATTTCAAATCGTTCTCCTGGGCTTGTTTATGCCCGAATGACGATGAGGACGGCATTTATTTTCAGCGCTGCTGCTAATTGTCACTAAATCAGTTCCCAATGGAAGTGAACCAGTGGACATTGGTATTCAAAACCATGGTAGATCAAACCCCAGCTTCATCTGATGTACACAGAATGTTCTCTCTTAGTTTGGAATGTCTTCCCAAATCGTCTGTTGTGTAATTTCAAACTTTTTTTGATTCAATTGGGGAATCGATTCAGAATCATCACACACTCATTCACACTCAAGGCAGTTTATAGTAGCCAGTCCTTTCCCATGTGTGTCTTAGGACACAAGAACATACTGGAGAACTTGGAAAAAGTTAGATAACCAAGTACATTGAGAACATGCAAAATCCTGTACAAACCCTAACTCAAACAAGGATCGCACAAGGGGTCCTACAGATCCACCAGATGTTGCACTAGGGGGGTTGTAGCACAGTGGTTAAGATGTTGGACTTTTGGATCAGAAGGATTACATTTCAGTACTACCAAGCTGCCACTGCTGGGCCCTTAAACAAGGCCCTTAACCCTCAACTGCTCAAATTGTATAAATGAGATAATCCGAAGTCCATCTCCCAAATGCTGTAAATGTTAAACATCCCATTCTGAGTCCTGAGCCTCCGCTTTTCTGAGATGATGTGCCACTTGAGAGTTTGTGGAGATTTGTGAAGATTCATTCAGCCACAAGGGTGTTTATAAAGTCAGCTGCTGAAGTTGGTGAGGTGAGGAGGCCTGGGGTGGGGTGTTCAGTAGAGTTGAGGTCAGAGCCCCAATCAAGTTCTTCCAAACCATGAAGACCATATTTTCATTGAGCTGGCTTTGTGCATTGTTATACTGGAACAGGTTTGGATCTACTAGTTCCAAGCTCTTGCACCCAAAGACGATATATAATGGTGTATCTCCAGCTCTGTGGTGGGGTTTAGTAAAGGACCCCATATGGTTGGAAAAGTCAGGGTTGCCAGACTTGTCTATATTGTGTATTTTTCCTGCAAAGAAAGCAGTTCGCTTGCAAGAGCAGATAAGTGCTTACTTATAGACATAAGCTGTATTCGTCTCCAAGGCCTCGGTTCACCTGTCAATTGGGACCCGGGTAAGAATTTGTCACGTACACCCAATGCACACATGTACAGTCTGACACGTTCTCACAATATGATGGAAGATGCACTTTAAATCTCTCGCTCTCAGTCTCTTAGACCCACACACACACAATAAATCTTTCTCTCTCTCTCTCAGACACACACACACACACACAATAACGAAGTAGCTCTTTTGATCCAGCCTGTCCCTCTCCTTCTGTACTCTCTGATTTCCAGCATGCTGCTCTAACCAGCATCTCGTCCATTTCACACACTTTCATTCCATCCCTTTTTCGCCGTCTTTCATTTTCTCCTCATCATTGCTCCAACCACAGACCACTCTGTCCCTCACAAAAGAGCAGTTCTGAAGTGTGGAACAAATTGGGGAGTAAAAAAAAGAAAGAAAGAATGAAATACACCAACTAGATTCAACAGGAATTCTTCAGCATGAGGAAATTCAGAGATCGATGAAATAAAGCCTGAACTGCTGAGGGAAAAATGGATATAAAGACAAGTTTACCATCTCACGCAGCAACCCACAGAGTCATGTCTGCACACACAGTAGATTTGCCCTGCAAATGTGTTTTTGTGCACACGGGCTTATGGGAGGCTGTGTGTTTGTGCACCCAGTGAGCGGGCAAACAGAAAAACGACGGCGTTATAAAGACGCTCGGATCACAGAGAGAAAAAAAGATAAAAACATGACGTCTAAAGTCACAGCCAAACACAAGCCGCAACGGGATTCGTTCATCTCGCACGTACAAAATTTCATACATTATCCTCATTAAGTACAATCTGTATTCATAGTCATTCAAAATGTTTCCAGAGGAAAAAAAAAAAAACTCCAGTGGGTGCAGTCTGCCATATGGCACATAAAACTGCTCTGGATGACTGGCAGGCCACTGCTCCATTCTGACACGTTTACTACTAAAATCATTTTTCTTTCAGTTTTTTACCCGATCATTTTGAAATTGGAAAGATAGATGGATAGATGGATAGATGTATAGGTGGTTAGATGGATAGGTGGATGGACAGGTAGGTTGGTTGATGGATGGACAGGTAGGTTGATTGATGGATGGATGGATGGATGGATGGATGGATGGATGGACAGGTAGGTTGATGGATGGATGGATGGACAGGTATGTTGATGGATGGATGGATAGACTGTTGGATAGGTAGATGGACAATTAAATAGATGGATGGATGGCCGGACAGACGGACAGACAGATAGGTAGACGTATGGATGGCTGGATGGACGGACAGATGGGTAGGTAGGTGGATGGATAGGTTCATAGTTGGATGGATAGATAGATGGATGGATGGATGGGTAGAAGGATGAATGGATGGATGGGTAGGTGGATAGATGGATTGATAGACAGGTAGGTAGGTATAAGGAGGGATGGCTAGGTAGATGGCTAGGTCAATAGATAGATAGATAGATAGATAGATAGATAGATAGATAGATAGATAGATAGATAGATAGATAGATAGATTGACACTGAGTTTTACACCACTGATCTACTGATTATTGTGATTTCTCACAATAATTATCAACAATGATTTAACAAGGTAGGAAACAGCTATTTTTTAGAAAAGGCTCGCGGGCAAGTCATGTGGTCCTTGCCGGCGGCCTCGTGCCCGCGGTAGGTGGGCGGTGGTAGCTCAGTGGTTAAGGCATTGGGCTTTGGATCAGAAGATCACAGGTTCAAATCCCATCACCACCAAGCTGCCACTGCTGGGCCCTTGAGCAAAGCCCTAAAACCCTCCCCTGCTCAGTTGTAAGTCACTGTGGATAAGGGCGTCTGCCAAATGCCGCAAATGTAAATGTAGATAGATAGATAGATAGATAGATAGATAGATAGAAAATAGTTTGAAGTGAACACATAATTTAGCTCCTTTGAAACCTCTGCACTCGGAAAACCGCAGACTTTGACTTTCCTTATGTGTCCTGTGTATTCTTAGTGACTGGATATAATTGGTCGGTTTGCTCGCTTGGTTGAATTCATTTCTCCTGTCATGTTTTGACTGGCCTGACCTTTAGCAGTAGATTTTTCGTGCCCTTGATCTTCCTCAGTCAATCGGCCATCATAGAGATTCTGACTAGCAAAACCAGGAGGAAATAAGACGTCCCTGTAGACGTCTGGTGTCTTTTTTTATTTTTGCCTTAAATTTTGTTTGTCCTGTTTTTGTTTGACTTGTAAAGCAGAGTGTTATTCATTCATTTACTCATCCATCTATCCATCCATCCATCCATGCATGGAGAAGGTAAGAATATACAAAAACGCCATTAACACATGAGACCGAGTTCAGGATAAAAACCAACAATCTTGAGCTGAACGGTTGTTATTTTTATTTACACTTGGTAATTTAAATTTCAATGCATTTTCTTGTGGTTGAAAAGCCCCCGTGGTGCACGCCGCATGCTAAGCTACAAGCTTGATATAGATTTAATAACTATTATCCCCCCTTTGTCTCTTATTCATAACATCCTAACAGTAAGAAGCTAAGGCAAGGATTGTAAGGATGGCACTTATTAAAGAATTGTACTTTTATGAAAAGCTGAAATAGATGTACGTTTCTCCTCCTATGTGCAACAAAAAAAAAACCCAGAAGAGAAAGTAATGAGGATTTATGTGACCTTGATCCTTTAAATCCTTTTATTTTGTGTGTAATATATATAAATATCATATGCATGCAACGAATGAATAAAAAAAAAGTTATGTGGACAGATTTGTGCACATCAATTGAGACATTGCAACATTTTATTTATACATAATTAATAGCTATACTTCGATTATTTAGAAACAATTTTAGACCAAAACGTTTACATCCATTTCTCCTCGTTTCTCGAGGACGTTCTCGCGGCGTCGTCGCTGCTACGTGAATATGACGTATCGCGACACTACGGAGACGAGGCGTGTCCCGAGAGTCGCATAAAATACAAATTGACATGGCAGAGGTAGAGCTGTAACTTCCTGCAGACACAACAGAAAAACACCGTCTGGTTTCATTTATTTATTTTTATTTGTTTTTGCAAAACAATGGCCCCTTTGTGAAAGGGGGAGTCAGAAAGCCCTTTGATGATTTTTGCTGTCTGTCTGTATCTTTATCCTATCGTATTGTTTATATATTGTATCACGCCGAGTTAGGATCGCTCATCTCTCCAATTAAGTCTCCCCACAGGACGCCTCCGTAATCGTGAAACTAATATAAAAAGCTGGAAAACAAACAAAAAAAAACCTGAGCCTTCCACCAATTCCACATTCTACAGATCTTCCTAATTGCCACAAGGCTGTGTGTACTGTTGGAAAGGTCTAGCAATGAGACAGAAGAGTTCTCTTAGACGTCTTTATTCTCAGCTGCTGTGTTCGTGAAGTCTGTACCACCAGGGTTTAGTCCAGGGATTGGAAAATATTTGTGTGTGTGTGTTTTTAGGCATAAACCCAAAAGCGAAGCATGAGCTCTGCGCTACTGAACATTTGGTCTGGACCTCTTCTTCTACTTCCAGCTCGGACATCATGATCACTTAATTAGATCATGTCAACCCTGCGGGCCACTGCAGCTCCCGAGCCAGTCCTGTCCTCTGTTCCGCTCCTCTGCCATCATCCCTCCTTCTGTCCTGAGCACTGTCGGCTGTCGGGGTGCAGATGGGTGGATTACGAGGGAGAGCGATATGTAATACACTCTGTCATCCAGTCAATATCAAGCAAATCACACACACACAAGCACAAACCGGCCGCAGCGTCCACTGGAAGAAATCAATGGTGCAGACGTTGGACCGCCCTACTAATAATCTACTCGAAATGAGAATCCTCTCGAAGGGTTTAGGCTGATCAGTTTGCAGCCGGAGTAACACGGTTTGGACCACGCCAATAAGATATGCAAGTCTCTTTGCACTCTATATTGAATTGTCTCTGGGAAATTGTATTCTCATGTTCCACTAGATTTTGTGGAAATTTGTGCTTGTTCAGGTACAAGCGTGTTCGTAAAGTCGGGTACCGATGTAGGTGTAGGTGGCCTCGGATGCACTCAGCGTTCCAATTCATCCTAATGATGTTGGTCAGAGCTTTAGAGCAGGCTACTAAAGATCTTCCAAACCCATGGAAAACAAATCTTTATGGAGATGGCTTTGTGAAGAACCACATATGGCGGGAAAAGTCAGGTGACTCAAAAATTGTTTGTTCATATTGTGTGTAAATACTGCTTTAGGATTTTTCGATCTTTCAATGGCAATAGATGTACGACAAAATTGTCAAAATATTTAACGTTCCGCGCATACATTGCTCGTCCACTAGGGGTGGAACTGTACACAAAGTTCAGAGTTTTTTGGCTTAATTTTGGTCCATTGCTTGTCTTTTCTTATTAACACAGTTTACTATTAATAACAGTTTTGAAATTCACCAGTTTATGCATGCTTGGTTTAGATAAAAAAAAAAAAATCTTAAAATAGAATAAATCAAATTAATGCAATAACATTTTTTTATTATTATTTTGAGTAAATAGTGTAATCAGTTAAATAGGCACAAATTATATTGATGAAATAAATGGAAAAATGTAATGGAAAAAAATTCATTAAAATTGTTTTACTTCTCTTCCACTTATTTCAGCATACTTGAACGAATGCCTTCATTTTTCCATCCTTCATTCATTCACTCACGTGATGTGAGGAATTGTCAGGGTGTTCTCCGCAATTGAAGCGTGACATAAAACGCAAATGAATCCAGCCTTAAAAACGTTGGCAGCGATTTTGCACGTGCACGAAACAAGATAGTTTTTCCGGTACGGTGTGTAGAAAAATAAACAAACTTGCGGTCTGCCACTTAACGCGTTTGCGGGGGAACTAGGAATTTTAACTACAAAGGATTGCGCTCGGTACACACGTGCCCCGTATTGAAAGCCCCCGTTCGGTGTACCATTACAGCCCTGATATGTACGGTATATTTTATATACGGTATGTTACCGTAAATTGTTCTGATTTGCAAAAGTATGTACCTTAAACATACAAAACATGCTACCCCATACAGATCACTATTCTGGGTAGGCCATGTCTCGACTTATAATATTTTCAAGTTGATATTTGGCTCATCGCAACGTGTCTCCATGGTAAGTCAGGGGACTTCCCGTATTTGTGAGATGAAGCCACGTCTTCCGTTATGAGTACAGAAGCAACCGAGGGCACATCCTTCTTTTCCGGAGCAGCCGCTGCGCTCCGGCTGCTGCTACTGTTCCTGGCGCTGGGTGAGAAATTACAGACGGCATTAGGCACGACACACCTGCACTCCAGCTTCCCTCACATGACGGACGCCACGCATCGCTCCCAGTAACTCATTTGCGCTCGCTTGATTACGGCCCCCTGTCTGTCATCTTAGCAAATGATCCTAGCGATAATGATAAGCAGGCTTCGCGTCGGGGAGGCGCCGTTCACGGTCAAGGTCGCAATCGCAGCGAATCGCCTATTCACCCACGACTTGATTGACAGCGCCTCGTGTTAGCGGTTCACACTCAGGTTTTGTATACGCAGCCAGAGTTTCTGCACAGGTTCTCCAGGACGGCCGTCTGAAGGGCGAACGCGTTACCATTCGAATGCGAAGAGGCTTTTTGGAGAAATAGGCGGAACCCCAAACTTTTGACCTTTAGATCACAAAAAATCTGTTAGGAATGGAATGTCTGTTATAGGGCATATGGCTAAATCGAGGTAGATATGTTAATTAAATCCGCAGGATTATAGATTACCGCTGGCAAGGAAAACTCGGTCTTGATAAAACCGAGAAAACAAGCGGTCCGAAGGAAAAAAATAAAAAAAGAGGGAGAAACAGAAACTGAATAATGGCCTGTGTTGACCTGCCAGGAATAATGACAGTCAATCAATAAACCCTTTGACCTTTAAATACCAAAATGCTGAAAGGGAAATTCTAGTGGGGTTTTTTTTGTGTTCTTTAAAAAAAAGCCATGTCGAGAGGTAAATAAAGTAATTTCGATTGTTTAAAATGGAAAAAGAAAACTGTTCTCAACCAAAGTTCGAGATGCAACACAAAACTATGAACGACTACGGATACTGTGGAAATTTTTATTTTTAGGTAAATACAAAAAAAAGAGGCTTTTTATTTGAAATATATTTTACAGCAGTGAACTTGTTTTTCGCCTATCCAAGTGATGATAGGAAGCTGGGGTCAGAGCGCAGGGGTCGGTCATGATACTTGAGCACAGAGGGTTGAGGGCCTTGCTCAAGGGCCCCAAGAGTGGCACTTCTGGTACCTGAGCCCTGACTTTCCAATTAGTAACCCAGAGCCTTATGTCCTGGTGGTGCGTCCTCATGTGATGTAGGTCCTCAGATGCTTATCTTGTTTGATTTCATAGACATGCTACATGGTTTATGAAGGTCGGCGCTCCCTATTACTGTGCGTGCAGCCTCGTGCTGCCATCTGTTGGCGTGTTAGAGAACTAGTCTTCAAACTTGTTTTTATTCCACTTCTAAGGCTCATTATTATTATTATTGTGCGTGATTTAGACGTCCACAAAACTTTTATCCGTATCCTATATACATGAGGCAACATTTTAGCTTTAGATTGGGAAAAAACTTTTTCTAATGGTGTAACTTTAATTTAAAATGAATGAGTTTTGTCATTTAATTATCGTTTATCACTTCAGACTGCATTACTGCAACACACCAGACAATCATATTGTTTTATATAATGATGCTGTGAGCAAACAGGGGCCTCACGTCGTTTTTTTTCACGCCGCAAATCTCAGCCCCGGCGCTTTCTTCCTGCTTTCCGGATTTCGAGTGTGCCGGTTCCGCCGAGACGATTAGATCCATTGTTGTTGTTGTTGTTGTTGTTGTTTAGTTGATTTTTTGCTTCTCTCACAGAATTTTGTTGAGTCGATCCACTGCAAACGCTAATCGACCGAGCACCTTCTCTACTCCCTCCACTCCTTCCACGTCGACCCAAAGGGTGACGTACAATGCATCCACACGACCGCCGGCACGTGCGCCCCTGGCATTGAGAGAGCGAAGAAGCGCGTGCTTCCTGTCACCATGGCTACGGCTCGAACCTCGGAAGCCCGAGCTCGCTCAGGTGGCTTCTCGCAGCGTTTGCTCTGACAGCAGGTACAACTGGCTGACATTTTCTCTCCTCTTTCATCCCTTCCTTTTTTTTTTTTTTTTTTTTTTTTTTTTTTTTTTTTTTTTTTTTTTTGCTTTCGTGTTTGAAACTTAATAGTTTCAAATAGGAAAATAATAGTAATAATAATGAAAACAATAATAATTAATTATATTATAATTGAGTGTACACTATGTAATAAAGTCTGGTGCATCAGTGAATGCATGGATGGAGAGAGAGAGAGAGAGAGAGAGAGAGAGAGAGAGAGAGATGAATGAACATAGACATACTGAGGAGTCATTTCTGCTTTTTGAATATTGTATTGTATAAGTAAAACCTGTAGAATTATAATAATAATATAATACACTGTATTGCCAAAAAGTAAAAACCTGACCATCGGATTGGTGCTTTCTGATCATCGCATTCCACATTTAGTCCCAATGTTCTGGTATAATTCCCTCCTCTCATCTTGGAGTGTGCTTGTGGAGATTTAAGGAGGCCTGGGCGGTGCAGGTGGTGCAGGCTCACCCATGTAATGCATATCTTCATGGAGCTCATATTTATGCACAGGTCATGCTTTCAAACAACCACATGGTTTGAAGAAGAACCACATACGGCTGGAAAAATCAGGCATCCCGATACTTTTGTCCATATTGTGTCAGTCTTTATACATAGATACTTAGACTTTCCCAGCCATATGATGGAGCTCTGACCTCAACCTTGTAAAATTGAATTGAAACCTACCTGACTTTACTAACACCCATGTGGCTTAATGAATCTCTCACAATTCTCCATGAGCGCACTCTAAAAGAGGAGTAGAGGCTGATTATGGAGTACGGCGTGTAAACATGTGGTATGGGGATGTTAATATATAAAGAGAGAGTGAGCACTCTGGATCGTTACCCTGTTTTCTTTTGTGTTGTCGTTTTCGTGAAAGGGCATTCGCTTAATACTGAACTGGCCCTCACCTTAACACCGTATGGAGTGTTTGCTTGTGCGTTTGCATGCTGCATGAGCGTGTCCACTAACCAAACTCTTCATCTCTGGGGTGTAACGATGCGGGAAGGTCGAGCGGAGGTTTTCGGGAGCGTGTCCTTGCGGCAGACGAGCGCGCAACGAGTGGGTGGCTGTGTTTTTGTACGCGTGCTGTCTGTTAGAGGTATTTCTTTGGAGCACAGCATATGCATGGATAATGTTCTTTCGCGGGCTGCCAGTCCATAAAACTCCTGCCATATCGCCTTTTCTTTTTCCAGATGGTCAATTTTTCGATTGGGTCCCAGAGGCGCGGGTACACAAACACAATTTGAGAGCGGAGCCGCGTGCGCGATGTCTATCCAGGCATGGACGTGTTTTTTTTTTTAGTGCACCAGAACAATTCAATTAGACATTCATTTGGAGGTCTTCTCCGAATAACTCATGAAGGATAAACAGGGTATTTGGAATTCTTCGTAGTTCTCTTATTTATCTCTCGAGCGCTGGTGGAGCTAAAGTACATACATTTTGTTTTGTTAGATATGAGGATTTAAAGATACTGAATACTTTTTCAGAAGGTTGTCGAGCCAAAATTAGATTTGTTACAAATTTTACACCCTTTTTGATACAATTATCTTGTTGGCTGTGCACCGTCTCTGCTTAGGATTCGATCCCTTATTTGTAGACCACCAGAAAACCAAAAGCAGTCTTGGTGATTCAGTGGTTAAGACATTGACCTTTTGATCAAAAGGTTATGAGTTCAAATCCAGGATGGTCCTGATTGTCTGTCTCGGAAAACCTAAACTACATGTTTTGAGGGGGCCATTTTTTGAGGGGTGGAACAAAAAAAGCTTGTAGTACAGATGGTTCAATTGGTTAAGACATTGGTTTTCTGATCACAAGGTAATCAGTTCAAAATCCAAGATGGTCCTGATTGTTTGTCTTGGAAAACCCAAACTAATGTTCTTGGGGTCAATTTTGTAAGTGGTGAAACAAAAACAAAGCTTGTGGTATGGTGGGCCAAAGGGTTCAGATATTGGACTACTGAATGGAACGTTGATTTGAAATCCAGGATGGTCCTGATTGTCCATCTGAGAAAACCCAAATTTGAATTTTGGGAAGGGTGGACCAAAAAAAGTTTGTGGTGTGGTGGTTCAATGGTTTAGACAACGGACTTTTGAACAGAAGGTCGTGAATTCAAATCCGAGCGTTATTGGGGTAGCAGGGGGCCACTAACAAGACCCTCAACTGACCAGTTTGCTTAAATGAGATAATTGTATAAGGTTGTCTTCCAAATGAGGTGAAAGTAAATGTAAGTTTCAGCGACAAAGCTTTTTCAGTCCCATCACCTTCTTCAAGGAATGACAAGAGATTCAGCCGTGAGCAATCTGTGAGCGCGTTCTCCTTAACACGGGAACCGTTTGATGAAGCTACCAACTGGTGACCATAAAAAAATCAGGCATTTTGTTGTAATACGAAATTATTTTCATCTTATTGATCCGTGCTCAGGAGTTTGTCGGATCCTGTTCCCTGCATAATTGAGTCGTGGATGTATCCCCTCGCGATCGAGGCCTGCGGAATAAATTAGAAGGTAGTTAGCATGCATTCAATTAGCCGAGCATATGCTCTAACGTTCAAAGAACAAGTTTGAATCGAAATGCTTCTTCCATTTGTAAACGTGTTTCGCTCGTTTCATTCAGGAGGTCTCGTCGTTTCTTCGCCAGCAGGTTGACCTTTTACTTTCGCCTCCGGTCCTTTTGCTGCTCCGTATGTAAACATGTATTTAAATACGTTATGGAAAAAAGGTTTGTTGAGGCCTGACCATTAGATTTGTATGTGCTTTTTAAACATCCTATTTCACATTGAGTCCCAATTTAAACTTCGATTAACTTCCATTCTTCTGGAAAGATGTTTCCAGGAAAAGAAAAAAAAAAGCTGATTGTTGTGGTGATGGACAGACAGACGGATGGACGGACGGACAGACACAAACATGCAAGTGGACAGACAGACAGATAGACATAGATAGATAGATAGATGGATGGGTAAGCAGACAGACAGACAGACAGACAGACAGACAGACAGACAGACAGACAGACAGACAGACAGACAGATAGATAGATAGATAGATAGATAGATAGATAGATAGATAGATAGATAGATAGATAGATAGATAGATAGATATGGATTAATGAATAAATAGATAGAGACAGACAGAAAGACAAACAGAGACAGACAGAGTGGAATGGATGGATAAACTGATGGAAAGAGAGACAGATAGATGGATAGATATGGACAGACAGACAGACAGACAGACAGACAGATAGATAGATAGATAGATAGATAGATAGATAGATAGATAGATAGATAGATAGATGGGTAAGCGGATGGGGAGACAGACAGACAGACAGACAGACAGACAGTTTAACATCTTTGTATTGTAAAGATCAGAACTTGTAGTCACTAAAATTAGTTTCTTTAAAGGATCTTTGATCTTTATGATGATCTTTTGATTCAGCTATGGAACTAGGTTGTAACAGCAATGCTAAACTTCTTTAGACTTCTGTTTTAATCATTTACTCAAAAGTTCACATCACCTGAGCCACTACAAGGTCAACTCTACCAAGTCCTAACACTCTGACGACTCCCTCAAAAACTTACAGGTTTATTTTGTCCGTAATCAAGCTAAAGGAAACGGACCCCACGAACAGCTTGATTTCGTCCACATCAAATATTTATTTTTACGTTCGCACTAATGGCTTCGAAGAAACATCTCCTCGATTCTTAATCCAGCCTAGAAAGTTGGGAAAAAGTTGAAAAAAAAAATTTCCCCCTCACCCCTGTGCCTTCTCCTCCCCACCCACCAGCACATAAGTCTAGATTCTCTTCGATAGCTCGTACAGCTGAGATTTAATCTGGGCCTGGGCACAGAACTCCTGGAAGGCCTTGATTGATGATGCTGTTTCAGATTGTTCTAGCGTTGCCTCAGCATCAATACAACTTCCAAACAAGCGCTCTGGCAAGGCCTGAGCAGAATCCCAAAGCAGTCTGGGTGTGATTTGGAAAAAAACAAAAAAACAAAAACGAAGATTCATATATGTACCCGTATGTGATGAGAATAGATACAAGGATGGTCGATGTATTGCTTGTAAAGAGCAGGTGGTGGTATGAAAATGTGCATTTTCAATTGTGGATCTTGATTTATGCAGCAATAAGGTGCATCGAAACAAACTAAAGTAGACTAACCGACCACCTGAGCCAGCGAATACGTGCGAAAACGTTAGTACTGCAATGTCTAATCATTTCCAACTTATTTTTTTATTTATTTTTACATTCAATACACCCCCCCCCCCCTTTACACATCTCATTACGTTTAAATTTACACAGTAACACAAATCGCTAAGCAGCTTCTTCTTGACAAAAAATAAATAAATGTAAAAAATTATTCTCGCTCAGCAAAAAAAATCTAAATGTTATTTTGCTGGCCAATCATGAATGCGAACGTTCCGGAGAAGGGCGCCGCGTTTCCGTCGAAAGACGCGATCGTCTTGTTTTGGAGCGGATTTCGGTTCCCCTCCGACAACCGAACAGGACGTCCAACACACATGTACTCGAAAGAGATGTGATATAAAATAGGGGTGGGGGAGAACAAATAATAATCAAATGCAGATTTGTTTCCTACTCTGAACTCCTACAACAAAGACGGACGTATACGTTGGTGGTAGAATTACATTTTCCTTGACTTGAACTGAGACTCGAACTTGTCACTCTGAAGTTTTGCATGGGTCGGTGTGGAAGATCTTAAGGCTGACTGCACCCCAGGCCTCCTCACTTCCTGTCCTAACACCCTTGTGGCTGAATAAGTGCAAATCATCTTTAAATGAGTACAAATCTTTTAATATCTCCTGGAACATCTTCCCAGTATGGTGGAGCTTGTGATAACAGAAATCAGGAGTCCATCTTGAATGAGAAGAATTAAAAAGAACATATGCACAGATGTCCACAAATGGTTCTCCACATCCTGTAGACTTTTGATAGGTTTTTCCGGATTCGAAAACCTTCCCAGTGAATAAACTTAAAACAATATATGACTAGTTATAATAAAGATGAAATTCTCATGATGTTTTAGTAGCAGACAAGTAAAGTTCTATCTTTATTTCCCTGAAGAACCCTCCAGATGTTACCTGATATTCTGACACCTAATTGACATCCATCTGTCTGTTACTCCCGCTGCACCACTCAAGAAAAATTATTGATAGACCATGATCCAAGCAAGGACAGGTAGGATTGTTCAAACCTCCATAGATACCATTACAGTAGGATTGTGCTCATGCTTAACTGGTTCCTCAATACACTATCAGGAAAGGACATCAGAATCAGCTTTATTGAATTTGACTCCTGTTTCGCCCGACCCACCATATATAGGTGCTGCAGAGCAGTTTTGGACATGTACAAACATGAAGACGCATTACACAACTAAAATGGGAATAATATTGCACATAATAGAAGTAGTATAGTAGCAAAAAAGTCCAGTATAGATTGGGGTAATGGCACGGATTTGCCTGAAGAAACCCGTTTTGGAGTCTGGTAGTGTTGATTAGTCTGTATCTCCTGCCAGGAATAAACTGACCTGCCATGGTCTCAAAGCAGCTTTACACAGATAGTGTGGTGATTAAAAAATTAATGTTTTTTAAAAGTAAGTGTGTCCCTGATGAGTGAGCCGGTGGTGACTGTGGCAAGGAAAAACTCCCCGAGATGGCATAAGGAAGAAACCTTAAGACTCGAGAGGTAACCCATCCTCATCTGGGTTGCACCAAATGTCCATTTATAGAAGATATATGATGTTGTGGGGTACAGTGATGGTGATCAGAAGCAATCTGTAGTCCTGAGTCAATGTAGAAGACTTTTGACATTACTAACAGTCCAAATCCACCCTCAAAGCTCTCGTTCTTACTCTTAAATTTTATGAAACTACCCAAGGCGTTGATGAGAAACCGTCCCCAGCTGTACGGAGTGGCCTCCAATTAAAGAGAACACTATCCAGAGGCAGGCCAGGACGAAGTGGGAAGATCCACGTAGGGAAGAGGGGCAGGAACAGTGGTCACTGGAGGGGAGGGCAGGTTGGTCCTGATGATGCACTCTTCCAATTGGGTGGTGGAGCTAAAACAAGACAGTGACTGGACATTTGGAAATGTTCTTTTGTGAGTAAAGACATTCACTGAGAAAGATTTGATGCAATTGTAATTATGGCGTTATGACTGGAATGCTACATAGATGCAAATTTAGGAAGACAAATCCATGCAGGGTAAAGCCGATTGACAGAGCAAATGAGATCAAAACGAGGAAAAGAAACAGTTAAGCAACACGGCATCAAACAAAGTCTCACGGCTTGCTACTGCCAAAGTATACGAGTCACGGAAAGTGAATTACTTCACTTTGTGCATGTTCTGGGAGTTGGAGTCTATGGCGGCCATATTTGAAGGCTTACGTTTTTGGTAGATGTTCAAGTCTGGCACCGACCTGACTGTTTTATTTGACCACTGACGTCTGTTGAATTTGATTTGACCGCTCCTAGTTACAGGAGTTGGAGCCTGGGGGAGCCATGTTTGAAGGCTGGGGTGTCCAGTTGCAGTTCAAGCATTGTACCAACCTAAGGTCAGTTGGGTTTTATTTCCCCAATCTCAGTTCCAGGAGTTGAAGTCTAGGGCAACCATATTCAAAGGCTGCAGTATCTGTTGAGAGTTCAAGTCTGCCAATTGGATTTTATTTTAACACTCCTGGAGTCCAGGGCAGCCATGTTTGAAGACTGGGGTGTCCAGTGGGAGTTCAAGCATGAACTGCTCTAAGGTCAGTTACATTTTATATGACTGCCCTCAGTTCTGGAAGTTGGTGTCCAGGGCAGCAATATTTAAAGGCTGCAGTGTTTCGTAGGAGTTCAGGTCTTCCACAAACCTAATGTCTGTTTTATTTGACCACTGACATCTGATGGATTTTATTTGACCAATCCTAGTTCCAAAAGTTGGAGTCCAGGGCAGCCATGTTTGAAGGCTGCAGTGTCTGTTAGGAGTTTAAATCTGGCACTGATTAGTGGTCTGTTTTATTTGACCACTAATGTCTGTCGGATTTTATTTTACCACTCCCTATTTTCAGGAGTTGGAGTCTGGGACAGCCATGTTTGAAGGCGGGGGTGTCTAGAGGGAGTTTAAGCCTGGCACCAACCTGACATCTGTTTGCCTTTATTCAACCACTCTTAGCTTTGGGAGTTGGTGTTTGGGACAGCCATGTTTGGAGGCTTAGGTGTCTAGCAGTTACCTAACATGAGATGTGCATAAAGAATTTCATATAGATTTACGATCTGTCTCATCTATGTATTAGCTGTTAAGATAGAGTCCCAGACCTGAGTAGAAAAAGGAATCAAAGCAAGGCTTAAAATTATCCACGTTTTCAGCCACACCATTTGCTAAATGCATGAAAGACCTGAATAGGATACTATACCTTAAACAATTTAGTGTCATAAATTAGTCTTTATACTTTTATCTCTAATGAGAGAGCCAGTAGCAAGATTGGGAAAGAAAACTTCCAGAAATTATGTAAAAAAGAAACCTTTAGAGGAAAAAAATATGACTTTAAATATCTATTCATTAGAGTTCCATCATCATTGAGCTTTGATCAACTGATGGACAGTTCATGTTTATGGCAAATGCAAGCACTGTAGCAAACCATGTACAGTAATTCCTGTGGAAACATCAGGCTATCACCAGATCCTGGCTTTAAATGAGTACCAAATAAAAGCAAAAAAGATTTGATCTGTTTTGCAGTGATATTTTTATGTTAACCGATTAGTGTCAGTTTTTCTCGAGAATAAAAATACATGTTCAATTCAACTTGCACTATGCAAACACACACACAGGCGGTCTCTCATAGTGTGTAAGAGAACTCCTACCCCTGCATTCTTGCATGACCAGAATCCCAAAGTTCGCTCATGTCCTTTTTTTTAATAGACTCCTTGTTATTTATGATTGTGCATTTTGAGAGGCAGTAACCTGGCAACCATCACTTCAGCCGAGCACCACCACTGCAGTGCAAAGTGGAAAGAAAAAGAGCGTGAGAGAGAGGGAGAGAGAGAGGCGACCGGCTGTCATTAGAGCGCCATTAAATTGGATTTGTAAATTACATGGTATGGTTGTCTTTATTTCTGCACTGCAGATAAGGATCCAAATAGGAGCCCTGTTTTTTTCAGATGCTCAGGAGGCGAAGAGGCAAGTGTCCGTGTCATTTACTGTCAAAGCTACACATGCTCCCTCATATCAAACCTGATCTGATGAATACCCCAGACCCTCTTTATCCTCAGCCTCTTTCCTGGATCTTTTCTTTTCCTCTGCCTTAGATCAGCACCTAGCGCTGTTCCTCACACCTCTAGATAACCAGTCCTGTATATAAAATACATCACAGGTCTTTGAAACCATTTCATCATCATCATCGTCTTGTCTCGCTTCCTGTTGCTATATCATGAAAGGGTGTAACAGTACTAACAAAAATTGTTTAAATAATTTTATAAATATAAAAAAAATTTTTTAACAGCTTATATTTTTTAAAATAATATAAAAAAAAACATATATAGGATCATCATATTTTATAATATATTATAAACAATTAAATTAATGCAATACATATTACATTGCTTAAATTTAGTAATCGATTAAGATATAAATAAATAAATAAATAAAATGAACTAAATTAAAAAATGTAATTAAATTGTTTACATTTGTTTGACAGCATTTGGATAATACAGATGTGTATGTGTGTGTGTGTGTGTGTGTGTGTGTGTGTGTGTGTGTGTGTTTTACATTTACTATGAACAATTTTCAAGATGTGTTCTACCTAACTGCTGTACTTATTCCAGCATACTTTAACAAATCTCTTAATTCCTTCTATCCTTTATTTATTCACTCCCCCGATATGCGAAATTGTCAGAATTTTCTCCTTTTAAGAAACATTCTTAAAGCTGGACATAAATAAGCAGAGTAAACATTATCGCCAGACTGCTAGTCTGTCTCTATTTTTTATTCCTTTCTATACCCCTGGCATTGTTGTTCAAGTTAGATGATAATAGTAATAATAATAATAAAAAACGGTGACACTGCGCTCAAAGTGTGAGGCGGAGACTAGACAAACTTGCGATCCGCCCCTTAATATGTTCCTGAGGGAACTCGGATTTGAAATGTTCCGCACGTACAGTAAAAAGAATTGCATTCGGTACACGTGTGCACTGTCCAAAGCCCTGTAACGAAATGGTTCGGTAAAAAAACGTGCATCGTTACACACATAATAGCAGGATAAAAAAAAAAAAAAAATGCCCTTAGCATCTTTGAAATAGCAGGGCAAATATAGCATGTCATGATTGAATGATAACATACAAGCTTCTCTCGAGACGTTTGGCATCGAACCATATTAATGATTATTGTGTGCAATAATCTACCCATGGGCCTCAGCATCTGGCTTTACCATTAAGGCCCTAATGAGCTGTTCCTTTGCAGCCATCACATTAGCAACCCATTAAGAGCGAACGAGTGGCGAAAATGCAGCCGGCGAACGACCTTAAGATACACGTAGACACATGCAAAGGCCACATCGGCAGGTAATGACCCTTATCCCGACTATAAAAAGGACTCTGGGGGTCCGAACGTACGAGCATACAAGCTCAGAGTCCGTTTTTTTGTGCCGACACCAGCTCAGTCAAGGCTGTGGGGTGCCAGAATAATCGCACGCGTAACCGAGAAAAAGCGAAGGTGACATTAGCTGCGGGGGGGCATGACGGCGATGACATCATCCTTACCGCTCACTAAGGTGTGTGAAAATTAAAGCGCATTTGTTAGTATGATAGGAGGCTCTATGTCCAACACAGCAGTGGGTGATCTAAGGCTGATGCATCACCGGTGAAAAACTGCAGGTACACAGGGTGATTTGTTGGCCCAGCTTCCCCATTGGTACCTGATTGTGCAGGGCTATTAGTCCTGGACACACACATGCATACACACACACACACATAGAGCACATACAGATAAGGTCAAAGGCTCGGCTTTATAAATGGCCCACTGCTAACCTCTGAAAGCTTGCTGTAGTTTCCCAGGGCTAAAAGGTACAGAGACTTCTTTTTTATCACCCATCAGAGTCTTGAACGTCCCAAGTAACACTCCTGAAGCATACCAGGTCATAGAAATGTGAGAAAATCCAATACCTGTTATTTCACCTTTGGCGATTAGAGGATACGTCTAATCAATGTCCATTTCTTTCAAATCAATAATGGTTCAGATAAATTCCTTATTTTTGGTTTCCTGTTTTATTTCTGCTTGAAAAGGGACAAAGTGAACTTATACATTCCGACTTTCTAATCTTATTATCTCTGTAAAGCTGCTTTGGGACAATGTCCATTGTCAAAAGCACTCGACAAATAAAGCGGAATTGCCCGGGTTCACCTTGTCATCTTCAACTTTTACGAACTTTTTTCTTCAAAGTTGCTTAGTTGCATTGTTAGGGTTCCCTGGTGGTCTAGTGGTTAGGATGCGGCGCTCTCACCGCTGCGGCCCGGGTTCGATCCCCGGTCAGGGGACCGACCCTAGGCATTAGGGTTGCACAAGCCTTAGTGCTGGTCCCAAGCCCGGATAAATGGGGAGGTTTGCGTTAGGAAGGGCATCCAGCGTAAAAACATGTGCCAAATCAAACATGCGGATGGTCCGCTGTGGCGACCCCTGATGGAAGAAGCCGAAAGACAGTTAGTGTTCATTGTTAGTATTGCGCTCCAATGTAAATAACATTGATCTCTGGTTGATTAATGCGACGTGCTGCTAGAAATCAACTCCCCTTGACGAGCTGCATGTTTTACCCCTGTCGTGGACAGCCGGCCTGATCTCATAGTGCAGTAAGGAAAATCATGGCAATTTTCTGCACATTCCTTTGTATTGAGTGCACTTGCTGATTCTGCTCCCATTCCAAGGTCATCTGACTGATGATCCTAAATAAAGATAGCTAAGGTGTAAAGGGCATTGGAAGTCTTAACGGCTTGCATTAATAAGGTCACTTTGGGGGCTTAGTGGTTGAGGCGTTGGTCTTTGTATCCGAAGGTCGTGATTTCAAATCCTAGCCATATCAAGCTGCCAATCCTGGGCCCCTGAGCAAGACCCTTAACCATATGCCATAAATGTAAATTTTATGTGAATGAAATGCTGTAGTATCACTTCCTGATTTGTGTTTGGATGCTGGATGTCAGTTCCTGAAGTTTTTGGACGCTGAAAAAAATGGTTAAACCTGAAGGATGAGTGACCTTGACACAGGTCAAATTGTGATTGGCTAACATCTTGGTGCCAGGTATGACAGCTCAGCTTCCAAAGTAAAGCAAAAGCCACGCTTTGGTTGGTAAAAGCTGTTTTACTGGTACATTTAAATGTCCTTGCTAATGAGTGTCTATCAAAGTCTTTTTCTGTCACGTAACAAGTCACATATGTTTATCATGTGGTCATGTAGTGTATGCGAGAAGTGCGATTTAACATTGTGGTAGGAAAGTTGGACCTCTCTACAGGTAAAAGGCCATATATATTTCATTGGACCTTTTCTGCATTAGTTTACTCAAAAAAAAAAAGATGGGCGTCTGTCTATTGAGTAAAGTATTTTTCGGTATAAGACTCTTATTTTGAAAACAATCTCACCAAACAAAAAGGTGGCCATTTTGAAATTTATTCAAACAACTTTCCCAAGATGAGTTCCACGCGCCTGTTGTGATGTCCATGTCTTCGAAAGCAACGCAAGTAAGTAGCTTGTGTGAAATTTACTTGGTTATTTGAATGAGGTTGGCTTGGAAGGGTGGTCAGACCAATGGATATACAAATATCATCAGTTAGTGTCACTGTGGAAAAAATATAGGAGAAAATAGTTAGCAAAATGTGAGAATCTAAATTACCCCAAGCTGAGGGGATGCATTTCAAGGGTCCTGTCTTTTGTCCCAAATACATTTCATTTTTGGCTGTCCCAGACAAAAAAAATAGCAAATAGGAATCAATCACGGTAATTGCTTTGGTCGGTGGTGCTGTGCTGTATTGCAAGAGAGGTTCAGAGGTTTGTTGTTTGACGGCAATCTTGCGACCAACAATAGTCTGCGGAATGTTTGTCAAATCTCACAGGGGATTCAGCCAATAAAAATGCAACTGGAATGACTATTGATGGGCATAACAGGGGTTTAAGCCCTAGTATCATGGGCGACCCTGTGCTCTGACCCAAACTTCCCTAACAACCTGCAATATGCAAAGTAAGAATTACACCATAAAAGCCCTCTCCTCCTCTAAAACCTAAACACCATGTTTGTTAAGACAAATATCCAGTTTGACTATACGTGTATACCCTTAGCAGACTTGGAAGCCACTCTTAACAAAAGCAGCTGAAAGAAGAAGAAGCCAAGTGAGTTAGTGTATGATAGCAAGACTAACCCCAGCAAAGATGAACTCCAGCCAAGACTTAACCCCAGAAAAGATTTATCCCAACAAGACTAGCAAACTTCCCAAACACGGGCACCAATCTAGGCTCCCCCTCATCCGGTCAGGTTTGTGCTCTTGACTCAATTCAATGATTTGATTTTAATGGACGGGGGGTCCACCAACAGTGGGACAGCAGAGAGCCAGATGCTGCAAAGCCCTTCTGAAATAGACAAATCCAGGTACAAACACAGCATACAAGTCCAGATTCCATGTTCAAAACCAGAAAATCATTTGAAAAATCAATTTAAAAGAAGGACATTTTTATATTTTATGGAATTACCCGAACAAGGTCGAGTATAATGGCGTAAGCTAGGTTCCCTTGAGCAAGACCCTTACCTCACTTGTCAGTCCATTTGGATAAAAGCGATTAATAAAGCTTAATTAGAACCAGTTCAGAGCACCATAATGTACTATTAGTTAGGAGGTCAAGGTCATCATATTATTAGTTTCTTATTACTTATTTATCCAAGGCAGTTTGAATTCTATTTTCAGATCGAATGACCTTCGTGAAAAGAGCGACATAATGCACTATAAGGTGTAGCCCACTGCAAACCTTTTTAACCAATTTTTTTTTCATTACATGCAAACATCGGGAGCGAGTTCTTCCCGCCTTCTTAAATGAAAGACGTTATACTTACCTAACGTGGATCTCGCCCAGAGCTTTGACACCCGTGACAGCAGTGTTTTAACATCCGAACACAAAAATTGTCCTCCTGCATGAATTTTCTTCCTTTTTTTTAAGGCTGGCGGCTTGAAAAGAGAGAACCAGAGTTTAATTTTAGCTTCAAATATATCTGTCATTGTTCGGCGAAGGTGCTTTTTTGTATCCACAGCTCAGTGATGACACAGTATTTGGGCATCTCGCATGTCCTGCATGGATTGTCGTTACAAATCCTGAAAAAAATAAAAATAAAAATAGCAGGTTGTGTATTTGTTAGTGTTTTTTTAGTGTTCAATTTATTATTTATTAGTGTTTGTAAAAAAAAAAACCCACAGGTTTACATTTTAACACAATTTCAAATAAAATGCCTGCTTGGTAAAATAAAATTACAGAGTAATATTTTGTCATATTTGATGAAAATAAAATAAATCAAATTAATTCAACTTTTTAATGTATTCATTAAATTGAGTAATTGATTCCATCGGCACAAACGAAATTGATTAAAACCGATCAAATTAATTTTTGCAACAAATCAAACACATTTGTTAGACCCTACACAGTAAGTGTGTTACATTTAATACTAACATTTCAAAAGATATAATCTACTTTTAATTTTAGCATAATTTAACAAATGTCTTCATTCCTTCCATCCTTTATTCATTTACTCCCTCGATATGCGAAACTGTCAGGATTTTTCACGGAATTCTCGAATCTTGACATAAAACGAAAGAATCCAGATCGCTAGCATTAGCGTTTACCAGGAAGCGGCCGCATTGCGAATCTTATTTCGGGGCGAGTAGCCACATTGACAGTGCGCTAACACCTAGTTCCTTTTTTCTTTCTTTCTTTTTAAAACCCCTGTTGTGTATGTTTTTAAGTTTTGGGCGGAGACTAAACAAACTTACGGTTCACCACTTCTGAAGGAGCTCAGTACATTCACACAAACCATAAAGCTCCACATTGCTTTGAACTAGCAGCTATTTAAGCCTTAAGACTAATTATCTTAAGTATATTTAAAACAATTCACTTCATGTAAAAGTGCATATGTTTTTCTTTTCCTTTGTGTAATACCTGGATAAGCAAAAACGCAGTCCCTGACAGTTAAAGCTAAAAAAACAACAACAAAAAAAACGCACAAAGTCACAGTTAATGGAGTTGATACACAGTATAACACCTGATTACCGCAAGGTGACAGCCGTTATGGCAGTTGTCAATAAAACCCGGGCCTGATGAATGAACACACCACAGTCATTCACTCTTAAAGGACGTTCCTAGTTAGCCGTAATTGAACACTTTGTTCACGTAGCCATATGTGCATGACTGGGGGGGATTAAATTGCCCTTGTGCGTGGGCTGCCATTGTGTAGGACGAATTCAGGTAAAGATGACCATTGTGTAAAAAAAATAAAATAAAAAATGTTATCCTTTTATATGGGTTTTTTTTATAATGTCATGTTACAGATTTATTGCGATTTAATTACCCGGAAAGGAATCGTTTTTGTATGCCAGACTACTGGAGTGGAATACGTAAGATATATGTAATATAATGCATTATATTTGTTTGCTACGAATATTTTCATATTTAGATCCATTTTCTGGACCTTTTGACCTAAGATACAAAGATTGAGTTTCACTCACACCATGTTGTGACTCCTGAGCCCCTAAACAAAGCCCTTACTTCTATAGCTGCTTATTTGTATGAATGAACAAAAAGGCGCTCTGGATAAAAGCATCTACAAAATGCCATAAATGTGAAATGACCTACTGGTGGCGAGGGATTGAGGAGGTCTGGGGTCCAGTCAGTGGTCCAGTTTATCACAAAAGTGTTGAGGGAGTCAGGGTGCTCTTCAGGATGCTCAAGATGAAGTTCTACTCCAACGTCAACACTCCATGTCTTTTTGGAGCTCGCTTCATGCCCGGTGATTGGACCTTCAAGATCCAGCGATGGAAATTCCAGTATACAAAGACATTCTATACATTTGGGTACTTTTTATTGCCAGTTATAATAACCCCTGTGCACAACTCATTCCAGCTCCATGAGGAGCTGCTTTAGAGGGGTTTGGAAGTATGTGGAAGATTTTTAGTGGCCCACAGTAGAGCTCACGTCATTATTAAACACCTTCACCAGGACTTGGACCGTTGATTGGAAAGGACTCCTCACTTCCTCCCACATCGGTGTCTGAATGCCGCTTGTGGCTGGATGAGCACGAATCTCTACAAAATCAAACAGCCGAGAAAGCTTATGGTCAGTTGATCTTTTTTGCATTTCGGATACTGGATAATAGAAGATCTCCAAGTAGAGTGGAGGATATTATAGCAGCAAACAGGGACTAATGGTGGAATGGGATACAATTCTTATGACCACAAGTGTCCACAAACTGCAGTGTGTCTATATGTGGATTTGATCATTATGTATCACTTATATTGAGTGTTGTCTGAATTTCAAATGAGTTTAACTACATGTATTTTTAAAGCCTCATTAAAATGTGTTTTCGTCAGACTAGGTCAAGGATCGAACAGGAGGCCTGCCGAGGCTACTGTTCCTTTAATCCGAGGCTGTACACAACATGTTTTTACTGAAACATCAAAGTGCATAATGTACATCCCAGTGTTCTCGCATGGCGTCAATTGAAAAACGTCGCCTCATCTGCTTCGCTTCTCGACCGGATTATAAAGCGATTACGGCGCTGCCGCGGCTCTCGGCTGTGACGCAAACAAACGAAGTAGATTACAAATGCTAATGCGTTTAGCGAGGAGTCAAGCTCGCGTTCCGTTTCGCAATTTGACACTCGACTCCGTTTCAATCGCAGAGCGCCGGAGAGATTACGGTAACCTTCTAAAAGGAATTAATTACAATCATCCTCTCGAAGGAAGAAGAAAAAAATTGTCTTGAATAAAGATAGTCGTTTTGGATTGAGGTTTCTGGTCTCTTCTTCATGTCCCTAATGGAAACATGTACCCTATATGGATAAAAGTATTGGGACATGTATTTTTGCCAAACTATTACCACAAAGTTGAAGGTACCCCATTGTATTGGACATCTTTGGACGTGGTGGCATTCAATTTGTATTCCCTTTTAATTCGGAGACTAGAACCCTGTTCCAGCATGACATTGCACCTATACAAAAACCAGCTCTATGGGTTGGAATGGAAGATCTGAGGTCAACCCTTTTAAACACCTTTGGGATGAATCGGAATGCACACTTTAAAATCTATTGCAACACCTTCCCAGAAGAGTGGAGGTTATAATACCGACAAATAGAAAGTAAGATGTCCAAAAACGCCTGTTAATATAAATACAATTTGTGTATGTAATGGTTATACCTACAGTATATATTGTGTCTTTATTCGGTTGCTCAAATGTAGCTCAGAGTATTCGTTTCCCAGGCCCAGTGTTCCCAGAACAGCACCAGTAATTGCTAATAATAATAAAAATAAATGTTTTCACATGACCTTACATGCAATAAAAACGCAAAACAATTAACATTTTGAAATAATAAAACGCTATTCAACCATTAAGACGTACGTATACATTTATATACATTTTGCCTGCAAAGATGCGTTTTTAGACGAGATTTGAAAGACGGTGTCGATGTCGCGAATATCGCGAGGAAGTAGATTTTAGAATTTAGAGTAGCTAAATGCTAGAGGCCCCATAGATGAAGAACTAAGGAGGGCATCAATCTAAGAGTTTGGGAGGGAGTATATGTTCAAATTAGGCCAAATTAATAAATATAAGTTGCAAAGACCCCGAAAACCTCTTATTATGAACTATAGATAGTAACAAATACACTAGGGGGGGTCAAAAACATTTACATTTGCGGCATTTATGCTTTGAGACTCCATCAACGAACAAGTCTACACTGGTACGCTCGATTACAAATACCTAAACTCATATTGTGTATTAGGACTTGATGTCCTCTGGGAACCTAAAAGCAGATTTCAGGATTTATTCCTTTCCTCTTTATTAGTCTTTTGAATAAAGAAATATTCTTGTTATTCGATTTGTATCCTCTAATTTCACTCTATCCAACGGAATCACGCAGTCAAATCCGGGTTTATCTCCTCTTATTGCTCGTGCCAGGATAAAAAAAAAAAAATCCTATCACATCCCCTTTAATAATCCTGTCAGTTGTCGGGAAACACTCGTTCCCGATGACGACGTAATACTTCATTTAGCAGCTACACCTGTCTATTGTGGCGTACAAGCACGATTACGGCGCTATCAAGCAAAACTAAACATGTTGGTGGAACAGATGTGGACGGCACCTGCAAGAACAATACAGACCCATCAAAGCGCTGCATCCGCAGCCTTCAGAGGGACTCTAACGTTCTACTCGAATCGCTTCCTGTTTCAATGTGTTCGATTTTGTTGCCATGAGAGTAACACAATCCAAAAGACCGGCATGGAGAGCGTTAATTAACCTAAAGTCGATCGTTGTGTGTTGTGAGCAGATGATCATCCATCCAGGTCTACCCTGCCCCCACATCCAGACTAAGATGAATGGGGCGGAATTACGCTCCGTTCGACTCATTAAGGTTTCATTTACCTAGAGTGAAAATTGCCAAAATAATTCATGAAGTATGCAGTCTCCGGAATGCACGTGCCTCACTTATCAAACGACTTCCGTAAACCCACGGGAAACGTCGACGAACGAGGCATAATTGATCGACACCGTCGGAGGAGCTAATTAAAGGAGACCGAGAGCGGCATGTCATGATTATTGATGCCTGTTGACAGATGTATATATTTAGTATAGTCTCATTAAACCAGTGTTCTGCAAAACTGATCTATGTGTTCCCTGAGGAATGATTTTTTTATCTGTACCCACAGCTTCAGATACACCTGCAACCAGTCAGAAGGAAGTGTAAATACCTTGGTTGGTATCTGTAATACTATTAAACGTCAAAGATTGATGAGAGGTTCTTTAATTAAGTAAAGATTCTTAGCGGAAAAGCTGGGAGTAAAAGCGAAATCTCATTTACCGATCATTCGATCAAATGAAGGGACCCCGACTAACCCTTGTGTATATATATTCTCATGGATATATTGTTCTTCTCCATACCGATATAACAGTGAAATTACTTGCCTGGAATTGTTCTAATCAATTTTATGCCCCCAAATTGGTTTGACCCATTGAGACATGGTCTTCAAAAAAAACTCTTAATGCTTTTGTGGTTTGTGGACAAAAACATTAGTCCACATTAAGTTCAAGTTTATTTATTACTATAAGGCATTTCACAATGGGCATTGTCTTTACAGAACTTAAGAATCAAAGTGAATCATGTTTATTTTTCCCGGATGAACAGCCACGGCCGACTGAGGCAAAGAAAAACTCCCTTAAGATGTTATGTGAAAGAAACCTTGAAAGGAACCAGACAAAAGCGGGATGGGTTAATTTGGGTGATATCAAGGGTGTAAATCTTAAAAACAATACAAAACAACGGAGAGTGATAACTACCATGAGTACCGGAGTGTGTGAAATTTGAGTAATGTCCTTTCTGCAGTCTAATACAGTCAGTTGACGTTGTGAAACCAGGAGCTACTAGCTCACTTATAAAATAGCTCAACATGTGAGATCATCATAGATCCAACAACGGCTCCTCCATGGCAGAGCCTTTAAATATTAGACATTAGTCTTGTAGGCTCTTGTAAGTTGTAAGGTGGCTCCCCCAATGAATGGTGGGAGAACTTGGGCTGATTGAACACAAGTCGTGCAGCTGCATTTTGGATCATTTGCAGTGGACGAATAGCGTTCAGGGGAAGACCTGCCAGCAGAGAGTTGCAGTAGTCCAGTCTTAAAAAGACAAGAGACTGAACAAGCACCTGGGCAGCCTGTATGGACAGAAATAGTCGAATCCTTCAGATGTTGAACTTTTGATTGGAAGATCTTGAGTTTTAATCTCAGAACCACTAAGCTGTCATTGCTGGGGTCTTAAACAAAGACCTGTTGTAACTTTCTCTAAATTAGGGTGTCTGTCAAATGTAATCAGGTTCCTCAAACCATTCTTGAACTGAGTTTGCAATGTTGGTCTGCAAGAATTATGATACTTGAACACTTCTTTTAGGGAATACCATAAAAGTTGGTCTGCAACAATGTTTGTGTAGGTGGAACGTGTTACGGTAACATCCACATCAATGCCGCCACCTAAGGTTTGCCCAGAGCCTTGCACTTCCAATGGCTTGCATGATGCATACCGATGCCATCCCCCCCTGCAAGCACCTCACATGGCCAGCCACTTTCCTCTATTGCTCCATGGTCTAGTTTTGGTTCTTCTGTGTCCATTGTATGAGCTTCCGTTTTTGTACAAGGAGATAAGTATGGGCAATGACCATATGCTGCAATCTATGCTGTGTTTTGTGTGGACACTTTTATATCATATCCAACATCCACTTGTTAGCAATTTGTGCCTCAGTAGCTCTTCTGCGATATCATACCTGGCAGAGTAGCCATTGCTCCCCATGCGAATTAATGATTCTCGAGTAGCTCTTTGTCGGTGAAGAACTTTTGGTAGGGAATAAATCCCACATACCAGGAAGACTTTACGAGACCTGGCATCTTGAAAATGTTTTGTCCCAGGTGTGGGGCAGAGCATCAAGGTCCATGTCAGAGTCAATCTTAGACTTCTCCAGGTTTGCTACTTCCTAGGAAAGGGTTAACTTTCAAAACTGGTTATTCAATTGCTGCCTCCTATATTCTATCCCTTGATAGGTTCCAATGAAGTAAAGTAATCAATGTTTACATGTTATAGCTGCTTGGTGTATATATATATTTATACATCCAATAATGTGTTGAACAGACTGAGCAAACAAAAAATATGCTAGTGTAACAAATAGCTGAAAGCTCTTCAGATAAGAGTGCTCCAAAGGGGGCCAGAACAAGGAGGGAAGGCACATTCATTAACCACATCCCACCATTCCGAACAGTCCCCGAGGGCAGCCTAAAGAGTGATGTCTCTGTTTTTAGATCCTTGACCTGCTTCTGAGGAAATAGAGCTATAATCTGCCAGGAGAGAGCTTTGACTATCCTTAGATTAATTGGATTCTCTTAAATAAACCCAGCAAGGTCAATTTAATCATTCGGTGTAATTACCAAACTGTTGTGTATTAAAATAGATGGGCTGTTGAAGGGAAAAGAAAAAAAAAATAGTACAGTCTGAGTTCACTGTGTGTGTGCAAGGCAATAGATTCTATTGTGTATTCTTGATGGTAATCAGATGAGCTGTTTGCTACTGTAATTACATCGCTAGTCCAAATCATTTGAAATCATTTTCATCTCCCTATGCATCAGTAGATATTTTTTCAAAGGTAGTTAAACAGATATCTTTCAATATATGTGGATATATTTTGACTTTCCTTGTGTTTAAAGACAAAATACAGCACACACGAAGTACCCCGTACTGGTCTGATTAGCAAGTAGAGACATTTTTTTTATTTTCCTGCGAGAAAAACAAACCTGACAAGGACCTCATTCAACTCAAGAGTCTGCAGTCGCCTAGAAAAGAGTACGAGAACAAAGAGTGTGCGTCCACTTCAGCAGAAGGCCTACTTCATCATCGGCACAGGCTGATACATCCAAGGCTGAGCAAAGGTTTGTCCTTCTCCTGACTAGAAAGAACCTTGTGCTGTTCCCCTTTTTCTTCACTTCCTCTCCACTTCCCTTCACTCCCCCCCTTCCTCTCTACTGTCTATTGGAGCTTTTAATCCTGAACACTTGCCCCTTGTCATGCAGGCGGCGCCGCTGTTGATAAGCAGCGTCCTTCACTGTCACCCATAATGTCCACACAAGCGGCCCATCTCATATGGGCCAGATCCTCCAGATTTACGGGCGCCAAGTGGGTTTAGGTGAGCACTTTTCCTTGTTGATGATGTCTACGTGCCGATACACAGACCCAGAGCCGAGATGAGATGCAGACATCAATAAAATCCATGACGATCGGCAGTTCTAGGAGGCCGGAGATGATTAATTTACTTTTTTTTTTTTTTTTGCCCCTTTCTTCCCTTGAGATGGACTAAATCATGGTGAATTGCTTAGCCCTGGATTTAAGAAACGCTATTTAAGGGTGACCTTGAGCATTTTGGATATCTATTTGCGCTCATGACGCAGGCAGTACTATAAATTTGGCGAGTTTTTAAAGCTGTAAGGGAGATGAACTTTTCTCGGGTATGAAGAAAAAAAATAAACAAAAGGAATGGGAGGAGAGATGATAAGTGCAGCAATCGGTCTTGGTGTTGGAATCAATGCGAATTAAATATAACAACATCTGGGAGAAATCCAATTTTCCTCTATTGTGTGCTTTGGGTTTAGTTTTGGAATGAAAAAACGCTGCTGGAGAAGACTAGATTGGTGTGCAACTAATTCAGGCCTAACTCATTCCTATGGATTTTTGCATGTTCAGCCTAAGGGACTAATCATAATGTTAGGTCCTCCTGACAGGTTTTTTTATATTCCCCACAGCCTGGTACTTTCTAACCGTCAAATATTGGTCTGAAAATCCATTCAACCAGGTTATTCATGGTTTTTACTGCCAATTCCACCAAAGCCTTCTATAAAGTTGATCACATTGACCAAAAAAACTGCTAAGGTTCAAGCGATATAGACAAAACAAAAGTTAAACAAACCTCACAATAACGTTCATACTTTCTAAACATCCCACTCCACATTTAAAAGCATTGTGCTCTGAACATCATTCTCTATATGTTGATTTCAGAGTTTGGTTGTGGAATGTAATACTGATGTAGGCTTAGGAGGCCTGAAGTGCAGTAGTCATCGGTGTTCAATAGGGTTGAGGTCAAATCTCTACAGTAGACCATTCAAGATCTCCCACTCCGAACCATGCAATACCATATCTTCATTGTGTGCAGGAGCAGGATTGGGTCTCCTAGTTCAAATGAAGGAAAAATCAATGCTTCCATACATGAAGACAGTATACAAGTATATGCCTCCAGATTTGTGGTAACCGATTGGGAAAGAACGACATCATATATATAAATATATATGAACTTCTGCACTGATTGATTGATGGCAACAAAAAGAAAGACGGAGACGGAAAAGCCAGACACCGGCGATGCAGACCGTCTGAACGTGAGATGCTGTTGAATGTAAAGTTGTTTGCGATTTCTCTCATTAGCATAACTGACATATTAACATTGTTTTCGTTGTTGTTTTGTTCATGGACTTTGATTTGTAAAAAACTTGAGATTTTTAGACCACTAACTTGTACTTAAGTGAAATTTCATTGAAGTAACCGTACTTTTACTTGAGTAGAATATATTATTTCTCTTTCCACCTCTGATTGTGTATCATGAAGCAAACCGAGTGCACAGTAGGCATTGGTAATTGAGCGCCAAATATTCTCACTACCGGTTTCCTAGTTTTTAACCACAAGCTAGCACGAACAGGTTAGCCCCTCAGAGAGCTGGTCCTGCTAACCCCAATCTGCTTCAAATAGGAAAATATGTTAGCTGCTGCCTTCATACAGCCATGAGGGATGTTTTCTACACATCCGAATACACAACTAGCACCTTCGTATTTGTCTATTAAGCCTACATAGAATCAAACGTTCACACCGAATTGACAACGTTCTAAAGAGGTATAAACACGTTTTCTTTTGCTAGTAAATTGATAAATCTGTATACAACCAGTCAAAATGAACATTGGAAACGTAAACTTTGTGTCCCCGTTCACATCATCAAATCAAAATGGCCGCTCAGACGATTGTGTAAAGTGTGCTTTTTTTGTTATTAAATGATTTTATGGTTTAATCTGTAGTGCTGACTGTAATCATTCTGTAATCAAGTTCTTCACAGTAAAAACACAGTAGCTAGCTTGGTGCTAGCATTATTTTTGCACTATCTACCGACTAGCTTAGTGTTAAAGTGATTTTTAGTTAAAAATGTTGCCTGAATGTTTGCCAGATTGAATACAAATTTAAGCAATAGCCAAAAAAATTTAAAAGTGGCGTCATGAGCTACAAAAAAAAAAAATCCATAGTAGGCCTTGGGGTGAAAAAGGTTTTTTTATTTTTATTTTTTGTATAAAATAGACAATTATTCGTATAGTTTGATGATTAATCCAAGTTCTGATCCTTAAAGTCTTCTAGATCTTTTCTAGAATATCAACTTGCCGTCCTGATTGATTTTAAATCGTCCGTTTTCATCTTTATATTGTTTAGTAGGTCATTTGTAGACCATCGACTCATCTTTGGTCTTGTCACAACTTCAAACAATTAATGTGGACTCTAGTGGTACGTGTCCTTACAGGTTATGGAACGATAGCTACAACCATTTGAAGTGATCCAACTGACGGACTGGTCCATGATACTCTTTAGATGGTATGGAATGTGATCACACTAAAATGTGTTGTGTAACTTAACGTAATGTAAATTCTTGTACACGGTAACAGCACACAAAATGTTCAAAATATCATCACGCACACGTGTGTTGTATTTCCATGTGACTGATGTTAAACAGAGAAGTCCTTCGTTGAGAAGAAATCTTCTGAGATGTCCATATAGTTACTTTACTTTTCCTCTACTTCCGGCTTTATTGTTGGTCAGTTAGGGATGGATGTATTGATGATTAGATGGATGGATAGACATACATGGATGTATAGATACAGTAGATGAGATAGGATCCATCTAGACATGGATAGATGGCAGACATTCAGACAAGGAAAGATGGACCACTTTAACAGAGGGACGGTCGTCCACTTGCTTCTTTATGCAATTATCCAAACGGCTAATCATGTGACAGCAGTGCAGTGCATCACTTGCATGATTTCAGGGATTTTCAGCATACAAAAGTTCTTTGGGCAGAAATGCTTCCTTGTTGAATGGGGTCATGAGCAGAACAGTCCGACTGGTTTGAAGGCAATGGGAAGTCAAAGAAGCATTCTGTAAAGAAATGGTGAGCAGAAAAGCATCTCACAAATGCATAAGATGTCAAAGCTTGAGGCAGATGGGTTACAACAGCAGAAGACCATGTCGGGTTTCACTCCTGTCAGCCAAGAACAGGAATCGGAGTACTGGGCAGAAGCTCAAAACTAGACAGCCTGGAACACAACCATATGATTTATTTATTTATTTATTATCCCCAATACTTAGCTGTCAATTTTCACTGAATTTTACCCTCCATATGAAAAGAAAAAAGAGGCAACAAATTGGTCCCATATAAAAACATTCACTTGACATTTAGTCCCCATTTGCTGTTATGATACTCTCCACTCTTCTGAGATGATGTTCCACTATATTTTAGTGCTTGTGTGGATTTGATGGATCTTCCATGTAATTTTCTCGTCTTCTATCATTTTTTTCCTCCCTCACCTTTTCCTTCTTTTCCTGTTCAATAAAGGTCGCAGAGGTGTAGCGAGCCTGACTAAATGATGTTTCACTCTTCATCGGTGGTGGAGATATAACCCACGTTACTCGGCTTTTCTTGACACGTTAGTCACAATTTGCCAATTTGCCGCTACGGAGTCGTGACACATAGGGGAGTTCGTCTGCCTCAGGGTTGAACTGTGAATAAGAAACATTGGCGTTCTGTCGTGTAACCCAGATTCCGTTCAGGTTTTCTTGACACCGTTGGATAAAAAAAACGGTGGTACGATTGTCCGAAGATCCGAAAGTATTTGCTTTCAAATTGACTTTATTCGATACTGATATAACAGTCGTCCAGCATCTAACGCGTTAGTTAGGCGCACAAACCGACGAATTTCCACGATTAATGGATGGCACCCTAATTTGCAAGAATATAGCGAGATGAATTTTGTGTAAATTCGTAGAAACATCACATTTATAGTGGGTACAGTACTGTAGCGTAGCCTATGCGTCGTTTCTCTGCTTGTTTATTGGTTGAAGTGTGCTATGATATCAAAAAAGGGGCGGGGTTAACTATACACTTTATTCTTTATTTTCATTGGCTAAATCTGGTGACGTACGTCTTCAACCCCGCCCTTTTTTTTTACGTCAGAGGATACTACAACCAATAAATAAGCGGAAATCTACGGTTTCTTATGATGAACTGAAATCGGGAGCATTTGCGAAGCCAAATTGAAAATTGCAATAAAGTGCGATTCGAATCGTGATAAATCGAGTGCTGTGATTTATTATGGCTATTATGTTCCTATTATAATTTTCGTCTGTCTCAAGACTCTTTGCTTAATCATCTATGTGGGAAAAGACTCTAATGTGACTCAGCACACCGATCTATTAATAGAATTGTATTAATGAGTGAAACACTGATTGATATCTAATAAATGATCATTAACCCAAAACTTTCTTCGAAGGAAATCGTGCAAATAAGGCCGCGGGTGCTGTGACCGGTTCGAAGACTTTCTTCCATCATTTATTCCTCTCCAAACATTCTGCTGGCTGTCGAACTGATGCTGAACTTTATGTTCAATGGCAGTTCTAGCTTGAATGAGGCCCTGGATGAACCACGCCATGACCCCCCAAAGTCTCCCATTTGATTAGATTCTGCTCTGAAAAGCTGTTTTCTGCTTCAGCTACCATCACTGGACGAGTACGACATGTTCTCAGAGCAGTCTGCAAATTTGTATACATTTCTGAGCTCCATTGTATGTAGTTCCACCCAAATATCACCCTGAATGCATTTATCACCAAGTACTCAGAACCAAGGACCAAACAAGTCCTTGGCTAATTCTAGCTATAAGATACATATGACATCTTGTAATTTTGTATAAATGTCCTTTAAATTTGCATTTTTAAGCTGCACTGAAGATTTTCTTTACTGAACAGTACAATTACAGAGAATCTTTACAACATCACCTCAATTAAAGGTAACCAAATCAATAAGTGTTTTGTTGCTACACACCTTATAATAAACTAGATACTATAAATTATGTTATGCAGACTAAAAGGAATATTGTTTATGCGTAAAAACAGAGCGGGCAAGTGATCTATATTTATTCGCCTGTTTCATTAAATGCATTATCCTTCAGTATACTCTTTTCTAAAAGAGAGTGATAGAGCTGCATAGACACCTTTATTATTTCACTTAATTCTTTAATGCTAAATTTTTTGTCATCCATAATTTGGATTTAGTGCTGCCCCCTATTGGCGGCTGCCTAAACCCGCCACTGTCAAGCGTCAATCATAATAAAGATTTGAAGCGGAGCAAACCCTGATTGATTTCTTGCTGCGTGCTTGACCAGTTTAGTTTGTATCTGCTCATGAATAAAAGGGAACGACAGATTTGGCGAAATGTAGTTGCGTACAAAGTAAGACGATCGACTCGAGTTGTAGTGACGTTCAAGTCTTCCCAAACGGGAATCGATTAAAGAACGACTAAGTAAAAAAAAATGACTTAAGTACAGTAACGAATTACATTTACTTCGTGTCACAGCTTTACCAACCCCCATTGCACTCTATGATTGGTGCCACTCCAACGGACATCTTTGTTGCTGACGTAGTCGGGGCAGGGTCCCCAGCATCCAGTAGAGCGTTCGCATTTCCACAGCATGTAGTCTCCGTTTGTGCTTTGCGCTACCTGGCTAGAACTTTGCTCCATACGGAGCGACTGGACAGACGACAGTCTTTTACACTTCTGCCCAGTGATGGATGAGCACCTTGCGATCACAGGACACGCCGGTATCTTGGCCCAATCGTAGCCTCACAGCGCTCCATCCTGCCCGGGCGTCTGGAAGCATATCGACAGTTAGCAGATGAGTGAGCCCAGGTACTTGAACTAAGTGACGTCGTTCATGGCCTGGCTGTGGGCAGCCGCACTGCGCTCCATGTGGTCGGCCTTTTTGAAAATATTGAGTCCAGTTCCATTTCTGAATTTAGTATATTGGCGCTCTTCTTTTGCTAGCAGTCATGTGTCAATCGTGTGTCGAAATGTCGGGTTTTTATCGTAGTACTGAAGTTAGTAATAATAATTTTGCTTTCTTTCTTTCTGCCATGCAATCTGCATTCCATCTCTGTCATATTTCTTTCTTCACACCTTTGTTCTACTTCTCAGAGGTCATGCACAGCTTTCTTTAGTCATGTCCAGAGACTGAGAGATTCATGTCTCATTTTAGACTTTTGGAATGTTTATGCATCCACCCGTCCATCCATCCATCCAATTTTTAAATCATCCTTTTAAATAACATCCTTCCATGCATTCAAATCCCATCTCTTCATCCATCCATCTGTTCATAACTTTCAATTCTATCATCTATTCAAATCCCATCCACACACCCCTCTTCCACCCTAATCCCATCCATGAATCTGTTCATCCATCTATCAATCTATTTTAAATCCCATCCATCTTTTCAAGGCTGATCCATAATTCATCCATCCATCCATCCAAATCCTAATCATCCATCCATTGGTTTATATATTCAAATTCCATAATTTTTTTCAAATCCTATCCATACCCCTTTAACCCACCTTAATCCCATCCATCCATCCATCCAGCCATTCATCCATCCATCATTGGTAAATACTGCAAGGGGCTTTCTTTCTTTCTTTCTTTCTTTCTTTCTTTTTTCTTTCTTTCTTTCTTTTTAACCCAACTATTTGAGCTCAGCAGTAACTGTAGCTAATACAGCAAGCAGCATTTCTGTTATATATAAAAGGGAAAAAAAACTGGAACTGTACAATTTCATAAATCACTGCTTTCACAAGGTTCGAATCAGTCGCACTGTTTCCGTTTCCTGACAGAAGCTCTTGTGACAGGTGGTTCTATGTGTTGAAGGATTAAGATGATAACAGATGTAGCACAATAGGAAGCCTCTTACATGGATCCCAGAGTGTCTGTTTGCATGGTGATAGCCTGAAGGGCACAATCAGAGGGTCTGGAGCCACAACTCTGCAACCAGATCTGCTGTTGTGTATCGCTAAAACAAGCGAGTGTCGGCAAGCAGCATATTTTTCATATGTTGCTGCTTAAAGGCCATGCAAACTGCAAAGAGCTGAGCTCATGTGCTGATGTCTGTGTTAGATAGAATTATAATTTTTTAGAGCTCCAGGGCTGTTTTATTTTCTTTTGTTTTTTTTTGTTTTTTTTTTCAAGTGCAAGATAAAAAATCTTGACAGTAACTGCACATTGGCAGACATAAGTTCACCCTGTTTTTTTATGTTTAACAGCGAAACCCTTTAGATATATTTATATTCGCATTGCATGCACACACACACACACACACACACACACACACACACACACACACACACACAGGCATGACTATACATATTAATTCCAGGCATTCATTCATCTGGTCATCTATTAAAATCCCATCCATCCATTTATTTAAATCCAATAACTTTCCTTTTACTCCAATACTATCCATCCATCTATCCATCCATCCATATACTAGTCATCTATTCATCCATCCATCCATATTCCATCCATCCATCCATCCATATTCTAGTCATCCATTACTCCATCCATCCATTCATCCATCCATCAATCCATATTCTAGTCATCCATTACATCCATATTCCATCCATCCATCCATATTCTAGTCATCCACCCATTTATCCATACATGCATATTCCATCCATCCATCCATATTCTAATCATCCATTCATCCATCCATCCATATTCTATTTATCCATCCATCCATCCATATTATAGTCATCCATCCATCCATCCATCTTCTAGGCATCCATTTATATTCTAGTCATCCATCCATCCATCCATACATGCATCCTTCCATATTCTAGTCATCCATCCATTCATCCATACATGCATCCTTCCATATTCTAATCATCCATCCATCCATCCATCCATCCATCCATCTTCTAGGCATCCATTCATCCATTCATATTCTAGTCATCCATCCATCCATCCATCCATCCATCCATCCATCCATCCATCAATTTAAGTAAAAAACCTAGTTTCAAATGTTATTACTAACGTTCCTGAACATTCCGGTCGCGCTGCGGATTCCTGCGAAATTTGCTTCAAACCAGAACCCGCTAATGTTCCGAGCCCAAAAATATTGGGACACCAGACTTTTACAGCCATGTGTGTTTCTTTCTGTCTTTGTCATAAATATATGTTTATAAACTGAATTCCTCCTGCACCTAAGAACTCCTCACTTCGTCCCACATCAGTACCTGGCTTTACTAATACCCTTGTGGCTGAACGAGTACAAATCACCACAAGCGCACTCCAAAAATCACATACCGATCTGCAGGCAAAATTTTTACCAAACAGTGAATCTCTATATGTTTAAATAAATCCATTAATGCTTTTACAAACGTGTGTTTAAGACTAATTGGTCTGCATGATTCGTGTCGTATCAGTAGTGTCCAGTCTCAGAGGTTAAAAAAAAGAAATGCTGCAATGATGACTTGTATCTATTGATATCTATGAAAATCGAAAAATTGACTGTATTCACACTTGGTTATTTTTAATATTTATTGCCATCGACTCAACACCTCAGCAATCAATAGCTTTTGCCCCATGACCTGTTTCTGGCTACAAAGTCAAGTGTGTAGCAGGGGAAATCTGTCCCCCCTCTATACCTTCCCAGTGAGATTTGTGATCCAGGAGCTCTAATTGAAAATAAATAGCTCACCAGGTACTCCTGTAGCAATCTGATGGACTGGAAAGTCAAGCCACAGACGACGACATCATCGAGGCCGTTTCGTCTCGTTGCCTTCTGGATGTGCGGCGAGATTAATTAACCTAATTAAACTTTGGTAAAAGCATATGGGAACACGGGCGACTTCCAGTCCTGACAATCAAGCGTGCGATAATTATTACATTGATTAGTAAAACCGAGCACTAAAAGCCTTTTATAATCGTGCGACTTTTTTCTTTTCTTTTCTTTTCCTTTTCTTTTTTTGCATATTGCTGGATTACTTCAGAAACGCAAGCTTTTTACTCAGAGCGCTGCATGTTTGACATGCCAGCAACCCACCCACAGCGAGAGAGAATGAAAAATTCACTTAACTCCTCACATTCACTTTGGCCCTTTCATCATCGGGCTTTGTGATCGTAATTTCGAGCACCAGTTCTTCGGATTTGCATTTGTTTGAAAGTCTGCTGGTGTAGCAGCAACGTTTAGAACGTGCACGCCGAACACGCTGATGCGCTACCGAATCGCACGTTCGCGCGCCGTATCGGGGGGACGTTTATGTGCTATGAGGGGCTTTTCGAGTTTTTGAGACTTTTAAGTTTTTTAAGAAACGGCATTTCTTTTTCCGACACTTCGCCAGGTCGCCTATGACGACCTGCTTCACTTTGGTCGGTGCTGAAATGCTTATGAACGTGCTAAATATGCGCAGGAATCACCACGTCTGGATCACATGATCGCGAACGTACGGCCATCTTTGAAACGTTTACGCCCTTCAAACGTTGTGGATTAGCGTCTCATCACCATAAAGACTTCTATAGAAATCCACGGGTTTTGGACTGTCTCTGGACTGGCCCGCAACTTGTGCGCCACCTATCTGTGCTAATTCTTACATATTATGGTTAGACCAATTAGAAAACAGGTGATAAATTTTTTTTTTTTTAATTTCACAATCTATATTTATCTATGCACAGTTGTATATTTGCCTACATGTGGTCTATGATCGTGATGCCTCATAAGGATGGTCTTTTTAGAGTGCATCCGTCTTGGCCAGATCTACACATCTTATAGTTACAATTGGTGGCTTGTGAAAGTGTCCTTGCCTAAAATTTCCATCGTGTGATATTCCTCCCTTAGAAACAAAGATGCCTCGAAACTGTGTAAACAAGACAGATCGTTTTTTTTATTTATTTTTTTTTATTTAAAGCAAGGTTCTCAAAAGTGCAGTATGAAGGCTGTGGTAAAAAAACAAAAACAAAAAACAAAAACATACCAACAATATTCTGGATGCAAAATAGCAGATCAGGACAAGAGTTGAGACACTTGTTTTTATTGCATTACGTGTTCAGCTCATCTCATACTCATTGGCTTAACAAAAAGAAAAAGTCCATCCTAAATAAAGATGGAACCCTGGGGTTTTATCTGACATTACATTTTGATCTATCTGTCTGTCTGTCTGTCTGTCTAGACTGTCTGTCTAGACTGACTCTGTCTAGACTGACTCTGTCTAGACTGTCTGTCTAGACTGACTCTGTCTGTCTGTCTGTCTGTCTAGACTGACTCTGTCTGTCTGTCTGTCTGTCTAGACTGACTCTGTCTGTCTGTCTAGACTGACTCTGTCTTTCTGAACTGTCTGTCTGTCTGGACAGTCTGTCACTGTCTGTCTCCAGAAGCACATTTGAAAAATCTAGTTGAACATCTTCCCTAAACTCCAAGTGCTTTAGGAAATTCAGGCCTGGGGGTTCCAATTCATCCCAAAGGTGTTCAGTAGGGTTGAGGTCAGAGCTCTATTGCAGGCCACTCAACATCTTCCACTCCAAATGTTATACATGTCAATCCATATAACGTAAAGTGTATATCAATGTGGCACCATTGCCAGTGCTACGTGATGGAGCATAATTGCACACACCTCTTTTTTATTTTCAATAATTTCCCCTCATATACCAGTGTAATCGAAGCAACTGTTAAGCATTTATGGCAGTTTGGGTTTTTTTTTTTTGACTCCATGATGTTCAGGTACATGGGTTTAATTCTTCACAACGGTTCTCTCCGGTCAGTCCGCACAGCTCCAGGCGAAATCCCCTTCCTCGCACTGAATAATCTTCTAGCTAGTCTCTTCTCATCCTTTTCTCTCCAAGCCACATTACAATGCTGAATTATTCAAAAGCTTGTTTAGCTCGGACATAATTTATGACCTTCTCTGCTCTTGTTCTATCTCTCTTCATCTCTCTTCTTTTTTTCTTCCTTTCACAGTAGTGTAACTAGGCGTTCTGTTACTCCACTCAAGGCTCTGAGAGCCATCAAAACAGTTAATTAAACAGAGTGCCATCGCTTGCGTGTGATTTGAAAGTGAGCTTTAATTATAAAGACTCAGCACCATATTTCTTGGCACCTTTGCTTAAAAACAAATTGGACGTACAATACATTTTTTTTTCATGTTATATGCTGTACAATACAGTATGAATGAGTCATTAAGAGGGAAAAATAGTATTAGGAAAATTAAAATGCCTCTTTTTATTGTCAATTCACTAATTATGAAGTTTAATTACGATTAAGGCATTTACCCGACACCCTTATCCAGAGCAACTTTCAAATTAGGAGCTATGGGATAAGGGCCTTGTTTAGGGGCCCAGGAATTGCAGATTGGTGTGGCTGGAATTTAAACTCAACTTTTTGATCTTATGTCTAAAGCCTTAATCACTAACCTCTATCTATCTATCTATCTATCTATCTATCTATCTATCTATCTATCTATCTATCTATCTATCTATCTATCTATGTGTCTGTCTGTCTAGACTGACTCTGTCTGTCTGTCTAGACTGACTCTGTCTGTCTCTCTAGACTGACTCTGTCTGTCTGTCTAGACTGACTCTGTCTGTCTGTCTAGACTGACTCTGTCTGTCTGTCTGTCTGTCTGTCTAGACTGACTCTGTCTGTCTGGACTGTATGTCTGTCTAGGCAGTCTGTCTAGGCTGTCTGTCTAGACAGTCTGTCAATCTGGACAGTCTGTCTGTCTGTCTGGACAGTCTATCTGTCTGTCTGTCTGTCTGTCTAGACTGACTGTCTCTCTGGACTGTCTGTCTGGACAGTCCATCCTTCCATCCATCCACCCTTCCATTCATTCATCTATCAATCTATCTGAATTTATTACATTCATTTATCTCTGTTTGTCTGTCTGTTTGAATCTAAATAAATACATTAAATGCATATAGATATAAATGTCCTATTCATATTAAGACCTTTGTGCACTGATGATTTGTTATAGAGTTACTCAGAGAGACACAAGTCAACCATTCATTTGATTAAAAAAAAAAAAAAAAAGTTAATGAATCAATAATCAGTAATTAAGTGTCTACATTTCCATGCCCTCATTTCACTATACACTTGAAGGAATCCTCTATCGATTTGATGTAATCGCATTTGAACCCTGAATTGAAAACTCTGCACTAAACACTGGGAACGGGTGATATCTAAATAAATACATTAAATGCATATAGATATAAATGTCCTATTTATATTAAGACCTTTGTGCACTGATGGTTTGTTATAGAGTTACTCAGAGAGACACAAGTCAACCATTCATTTGATAAAAAAAAAAAAAAGGAAATGAATCAATAATCAGTAATTAAGTGTCTACATTTCCATGCCCTCATTTCACTATACACTTGAAGGAATCCTCTATCGATTTGATGTAATCGCATTTGAACCCTGAATTGAAAACTCTGCACTAAACACTGGGAACGGTGATGAAATGATCTACACAAGCAGCGTTCACTGCAAACCAATGCATGTATCTATTTGTCTAAAAAGGTAATGAGTTGTTCTCATGAAATACAAATCAATGTTGTTCCTGGGTCTCTAACCGTCAGACTGTGGCACTTGCAGCATTTGACTCAGTGGAAGTGCCGCATCAATACAGTTTGAGAACATTTGACCTTAAGTTTTACTTCATTTTGAACATCTCATTTCCTGATATTATAATCTCCAGTCCTCTGGGAAGATGTTCCACTAGATATTGGGGAGATTTGTGCATATTGAGCCACAAGGCTGTAAGTAAAGTCAGGTACTAACGTCTATCTGACTGTATATCAATCAATCTATCCATTAATTTATCCATCCATCCATCGATACACCCACCAAACCATCTATCCAACCAACCCACCCATTAATCTGTTCACTTACCCATCTATAATTGCATGTTATCTATCTATCTATCTATCTATCTATCTATCTATCTATCTATCTATCTATCTATCTATCTATCTATCTATCCATTAATTTATCCATCCATCCATCGACACACCCACCAAACCATCCATCCAACCAACCAACCCACCCATTAATCTATTCACTTACCCATCTATAATTGCATGTTATCTATCTGTCTGTCTGTCTGTCTGTCTGTCTGTCTGTTAAATTATCTATCTGTCCGTCTGTCCGTCCATCCATCCAATCGATCATTGGTCTGTCTGTCTGTATGTCCGTTTGTCTGTTAAATCATCTATCTATCTATCTATCTATCTATCTATCTATCTATCTATCTATCTATCTATCTATCTATCTATCTATATCAATCTATCTATATCAATCTATCTATTAATTTATCCATCAATCCATCGACACACCCACCAAACCATCCATCCAACCAACCCACCCATTAATCTATTCACTTACCCTTCTATAATTGCATGTTGTCTATCTCTCTGTCTGTCTGTCTGTCTGTCTGTCTGTCTGTCTGTCTGTTAAATCATCTATCTATCTGTCTATCTATCTGTCTGTCTGTCTGTCTGTCGGTCTGTCTGTCTTAAATAATTTGTCGGTCTGTTAAATTATCTATCTGTCTGTCTGTCTATCTGTCTGTAGGTCTGTCTATCTGTCTGTAGGTCTGTCTATCTGTCTGTCTACAAATCTGTCCATTCAACCATCCATAATTGCCTGATTGTTCTATATCTATTTAACGGTTTCATCCATCCATCCATCCACTCGCAAACTTGTTCCCATTTGCGCCATTTTCAGTATCACAGATGTGCTTTCAGAATCTTGGAGGTCTGCAGAGGTTAAATCACTTGCCCAGGGGGTCGGAAAGTAAGTCATCCCATCAGTGAGGTAATGATTGCGAAAGGATTGTACGTCCTGTCACCTTAACGGGCAGAAAATTAGCTCCCGCTTTCTCCGTTTAGACACACACACACACACACACACACACACACACACACACACTCACACACACACACACACACACAAGGTAATTGATAGCCCTGAGAACCTTCAGCGCATTACCATAAAGGGTTCATACCCAAGACTGGATATTAGTATTTGGTTATGAAATGCAAATGAGGCGATGCAATATAGATGGGTGATATTGATGAATAGAAATAATTGACCAAGAGTAGATATCAGAGGAATACGTCTAGATTCATATCTAAGCGCCTTTTTTTTTTCCCCCCAATTGTGCGTTCATTTTCAAAATGAGAAGACGTGACTGATGATGACCTTGGTGCTGCTGCTTTTTTTCCCCAGCACTTAGAGGTTTAATATCCAAAAATAAAAAAGAAATCTGATCTGTTTGAAATTTTATTAAAAAGTAAAAGAGTCATTTTGGTTTGTAGGTTCTACATGATTTGTTCAATAAAGGCATTCGGGGAATAATCGGCGTAGGAGTTAAAAGTGCGAAGAAGATCTTGCGGTGATGATCCTGTAATGCTTGACCTTTTATCTTTAGCCAATAGTATGCAATAAACCCATAATCATAAATATCGAATAAGTATCTGAAGCTCAATTGGAAATGTAATCGTTCATCAGAGCAGGCTGCTGGAATGAGCCTGGGCTCGTGACATTCTCCATCGCTTAATCCGCATCTAGAGCTTATTGGATCTTCATGCCTCTTTCAATTCTACATTTTTTCAACCCAAACCTTGTTTGGGGCATGAAGCCGGCTGGTTTGCTTTACATGGGTTGGAGTGGAAGACCTTGATTGGCCTGCTCTAGAGCTCTGACCTCAATTCTATGAGATGATTAGGAACTGCACCCTCCTCGCTTCAGCTCCTACATCGGTACCCAGCTTTACATTGCGTCTCGTTTTTGTGGAATCTATCAGATGCACTTATCCAAAGCGATTACATTGATACATCTAAGCAGCTTGGGTTAAGGGTCTTGCTCTGGGGTCATGGAGTGGGAGTTTGGACAGATTCGGATTTGAAATTATGACCTTTCCAATGCAAAGTCAAATGCCGTACCCACAATTGTATGCCATTTATGGCGGTTGAGGGTTATGGGCCTTGCTCAAGGGCCCAGCAGTGGGCGCTTGGTGGAGCAGGGATTTGAACTCACAACCCTCCGATGCCTCAAGGACAGAGCTTCCGCCTCCCTTTAATCTTTTACTTATGCCAGTGTCCTTAACTTGCATGATGGTTCTCCTTCAACTTCAAAGTATCTCCACTCCAAACTAAGTAATCGTTGGACGGAAAGCTCCTCGATGGCACGTTAAAGCCCGACTCTGTTCACACGTACGTCCGTTTTCCATGTGGTTTATTTCAAGGCTGCAGTTTGAGTTGGCGCTATGGGACATGCTTCTGTAGCTCTTGACGGCAGAGCAGTAAAGAGAGTGGAATGGACTTAACTGTTGCATGAAAGCACATAACAGCCCTGTTGGGGTAAGTGCTCGCAGAGAACCTGTTATGGCGGTTGTTTTGGGCTATTATAGGTCATAGGGTAGAGGTCGCTACTCTGGCTGTAGAGAGAAAACAAACAAAAAAAAAAAACACAAAAGGGACAAATTAGTATTTTTGAAGCTCCAGGAACCAGTGTTACAAGGAATCGCGTTTTTTTTATCGAGAGACCGTTTGCCGTTCTAGATATTACATAAAGCAGAATGTTTTGTCAATTAGATGGCTGCAGGTCATTGTTTGGTCTCTGAACTGAGTAGAACTTGTAAATAGAACTTAAGAATGAAGCTGCTCCTGAGAAAAATCCATGATGGCCTTTGGAGTTGTTAAGTACCTAAATTAAATATTTCTAGCTTATGTAGGTAGGATTTTAGCCTTAACTAAACTCTACAAACTAGAAATGCAAAAAACTGCTAAAACTAAAAAACGGTGTGTCTGCTGTTTGTCTTTGCCTGAACATTTCAAGTTGAATTTTTCTCTTTTTTTTTTTTTTTTTTTTTTTTTTTTTTTTTCAGTTTTGAGTTTTGGTGCAATTTTCTGAAACCTGGCAACCCTTTCATTCAAAACTCGTCGAGGCTTTCTTGATTTAATGTGAACCTTCTTTTGAGCAGAGTTGTTTTGTTGGCTGGAAACGTCATGTTCTCGCACAAGCGAAGCTACAACCCGCTCGTTTATCCGTGTCAAATTTTTTAAAATACCCCCCTCCTTTCTAGTTTCCGAACCCCTTGCAATGGCGCTGCGATAAAGACCTCTACATGTGGAATTTTTTTCTGTAAAACCGGGTTGTTCCAAATAGACACACTGGCACCGTTTAAAAACCGAAATGATAAACTATCATGGAACAATTTAGTCAAGAATCGATATGGCAGCTTGTCAAGTGGAGGGAAAAAAAAAGTGTGATGACACTGAACTGAAATTTTCTATGAAGATTCCCAGAGTATATAATTTCCACAAAACAATGCAATCAGAGAGAAATGGCAACAGAACGTGGCAGGAAGTGCGTCTTGCTTGAAGAAGCGAAACACTGCGATATCAACAAGATCTATCTTGAACAATAAAAAACATTAAATGGTATCGTGTGAGCAATAGGGTGGTGTAAAAGTGTTGGCCCCCTTCCTGATTTCTTACTTGTTTGCATGTTTGTCACACTTTAATGTTTAAGATCATCAAAATATTTTCAATTTTAGTAAAAGATAACACAAGTGAACACAACATGCAACAGGCCCTGTGTGAAAAAGTGTTTGACCCCCATGATTTCCATCTGCATCAACACTAGCTTTATAATCAACATAGTCCATCACCAACATCTTCATCAACACCATCTGCATCAACACTAGCTTCACAATCAATACAGTCCATCACAAACATCATCAACACCATCTTCATCATTTCCATCTGCATCAATACTCGCTTTATAATCAACAAAGTCCATCACCAACATCTACATCAACACCATCTTTATCATTTTCATCTGCATCAACACTAGCTTCAAAATCAACAGTCCATCACCATCAACACCATCTTCATCATTTCCATCTGCTTCAAACACTAGCTTCATAATCAACAAAGTCCATCACCACCATCTAAATCGAGACCATCTTCATCATTTCCATCTGCATCAACACTAGCTTCAAAATCAACAGTCCATCACCATCATCAACACCATCTTCATCATTTCCATCTGCGGAAATCTAAGCTCCTAATCCGAGAGCTGGATGCGATAATAAGATGCGATGGCGTCTCCTTTTCCCGTTTGTCTCCCGCCAATGTTGGTGGCGGGAAAACTAATTATTTTTCTCTGGGATTCTTCCGTCCAAATACCCGGAACACCAGCCTCCATACTGTGGTGTATTCTGGCCTTATAACCCCGACCCTGACCACATGTGAGATCATCCTGATTCCAGGCAGACGAAGAAAGAACGCCGCTTTCAAACATGTTCCTTTTGAAGCGCGGAAACGCAGATCCTTGAACACTGACATGGAGGTATTGAAGAGTGCAACCTTGCGAAGTTTATTATTATTTTTTTCACAGTAAGTTTTTCTTTAAAAAGATGGTTGAAGGTCAAACGGTCTTTTGTGTGGTCTTCAAAAAAATAATAAAAAATCCAACCTTGTACAATCTATATGGCATTCTTCTTATAATTATAATCATAATCATAATAATAATGATTCTTTTTCAGCCTGAATAATATCTTTTATATTTCATAGACAACAACAGCAGATGCCTCCTGCTGAAGAAATCACTTGACTCATCTTGAACTTTCCCAGCACCGCACAGACCTTCAGATTCCACGGAGGAAAAAAAAAATCGCGTTATTTGGCGACCCGCCAGAACGTAACCTCGCGTATGAATTTTGACGGAAAAGCCGCGAGAAAGAAATTCAAAGGACCGCCAGACGACGATGATCTCATCAAAAACGACAGCGAATCAAATGCGTTAGATACGTTATTTGATCTTTCGATCTACAAAACAACGTTTTTTCAAAATAAATCAATAAATAAGCTCGTAGCCACCATGACACGCTAATTGGTACGTCCGAGATCTCCGTTCCCTCTTAAGATCTGCCTTGTGCAATTAAATATATAGTCTGAAGGAGTTCATTTAGACGATGGAGGGTTTAAAGAAAGGCTGCGATTTCTATCGACGCGAATGGGACAGACGCAAAGAGACTTGTTTTCTATTTTTCTCCCTGTTATGCTTGGTAATGGCGCCAATAAATTTGGAATGTGTGCATGTTAGAAGACAATAACACCCACACGGCGGATCGTGCTGCAGGGAGTAAACAGTTCGTTCTGGGCAGCCTTTAAGCTCGATTTTAAGCCAATGGCTTCTGAGTGTGTTGGAAAATGATTAACAGTTTCATTGAAGAAGGAACATATGGTGGTGGGAAAAAAAAAAATAAAAAAATGGAGAAATGACTGTGTGTTCATTCATCGGGTAATGTCTGGTTTAATTCTTCCAGTGGATTGTTTTATATACATACAAAACACACGCGTACATAATTTACCGGGATGACGTTACTATTATCTATCTATCTATCTATCTATCTATCTATCTAGACAGACTGTCTATCCATTTAGACTGTCTGTCTGTCCGTCCGTCTGTCTGTCCACTTGCATATCTATCTGTCTGTCTGTCTGTCTGTCTAGACAGGCTATCTATCCATTTAGACTGTCTGCCCGTCTGTCTGTCCATTTAGACTGTCTGTCTGTCTGTCCACTTGCATATCTATCTATCTATCTATCTATCTATCTATCTATCTATCTATCTATCTATCTATCTAGACAGGCTGTCTATCCATTTAGACTGTCTGTCTGTCTGTCCATTTAGACTGTCTGTCTGTCTGTCCATTTAGACTGTCTGTCTGTCCGTCCACTTGCATATCTATCCATCTATCTATCTATCTATCTATCTATCTATCTATCTATCTATCTATCTATCTATCTATCTATCTATCTATTTTATTTAAAGTGATCTACAAAGTCATCTATAATTCACATTCAGATACGTGTGTGTGTGTGTGTGTGTGTGTGTGTGTGTGTGTGTGTGTGTGTGTTTGGATCTGGCACTTTTGAATCCTACTAAATAGCTCCAGAGGCAAAGAGCATGACTGCAGTTGAGAACTCAGTATCTGCCATGTTTGTCTTTTTTTCTTGACGCCAACCTTCCAAGGCCCTGGATTAGCAAGAAAAGGAGCTTCCATGTGGTCAGACAGAAGAAACACCATCTAATCTGTGATCGCTCTGTGTGTTTATGCCCACTCTTGTCATGGAAATCTATCCAGCAAAGCCCACTCACTACCTTCACGCTTTCAATAAAACATCGACATGGCTGAAAGAATCTAAATTATTCATCAGGATGACCTCTCGGTCTTCAGATGCACATTTATTCCAGACGTTTCGAGAAGAAATAATGGGGTCTTGTGTGTGTGTGTGTGTGTGTGTGGGTCCCTGTTATTCGCACCACCGTATTATTTCTGCATCTGGAATGGACTGTGGGAGTGTGTTAGCAGCTGACGCTTAGGAGTGACAGGCAGTGACTTCCTAGGGACTACTTAGGGATTAAATAGGTGGAACATAAAGGTGCCTGTGTTGAAAATAAAGCTGTTTGACTGAGAAAAACAGGCAGTCATGAAGATTTGAGGAGACGGGAACAAGTGTGCAAGGAAAGGTGGAGAGGATGGAGAACAGAGCCTTCATGCAGGCTTTAGTTGTGAAAAATAGAGAGAGAGAGAGAGAGAGAGAGAGAGAGAGATGTTTTAAATTACATGAACAGGAGGAATAAAACTTGCTACCAAAGAGGAAACAGCTAGCATGACGTCCTGGTTAGTCCTAGTCTTTGACTTGCTACTAGTACTGGTCTTTGACTCTGCTAGTCTTGATCGTTGACTAGACTATGTTCGGCCTTTGACTTGGCGCTAGTCTTGGTCTCTGTCTTTGCTAGTCTTAGTCCTTGATTTGCCACTAATATTGTTTTTTGACTTGGCTACTCCCTATTTTTGACTTGGCAGGTCCTGATCTTTGACTTGGCTAATCCAGTATTCAACTTGCTAATAGTATTGGTCTTTGACTCTGCTAGCCCTGGTCTTTGACTTGGCACTATTACTGATCTTTGGCTTTGCTAGTTGTAGTCTTTGATTTGGCAAGTCCTTGTCTTTGACATGGCTAGTACTGGTATTTGTGTTGGAAATAGTCTTGGTCTTTGACTTGCCATTAGTATTGATCTTTGACTTGGCACTAATCTTGGTTTTTGCCTTGGTTGGTCCTGGTCTCTAACTTGGTTAGCCCTGGTTTTGACTTAGCTAGTCCTGTTCTTTGACTTGGCACTAATCTTGGTCTTTGACTTGAAAATAGTTTTTGACTTGGAACTAATCTTTTTGTTTTTTATTTGGCTAGTCCTGTTCTTTGACTTGTCACTAATCTTGTTTTCTTGATTTGGCTAGTCCTGGTCTTTGAATTGGCACTAAACTTTTTTTTTTTGACTTGGCACTAAACTTAGTTTTTTTGACTTTGCTTGTCTGGGTCTTGGACTTGGCACTAATCTTGATCTTTGACTTGACACTAGCCCTGGTATTTGCTGTGACTAACCCTTGTTTGTTGTTAGTGACTTCTTTAAATGTATTAGTTCATGCATTTTTTAGTTTCCCTTGTTGTACTAAATCAAATGTAAATCAGCCAATAATTGAAGAGTCTTTTTACTCTTAATTTCTCTCTATGACCCACATAACACCATGTATCAGACTATAGAAAGTGCAAATACGTTATACAACAGACAGTAAATTCATACACAACGCAATGCATGTCAACAAGATCAAACAACTAAAAAGTGTTCAATGCAAAAAAGCAGTGCAAACAAATATCTGCAAATTACTGACTGTCAAGAAAAGTGTAGCAGCAATATCGAGTAAAGAGTCCATCTATAATACCCAAGTGAAGTAATTCACTGAATAATAAATGAGACTTGAGCGTAGACTGTTTTCAGTATGTGAAGTCTTTAGGCTAAGCAACTGAGACCATCCTGAGCAGCAGCATTCGATTTTCAGGTGCTGAAGGTTCAGAACAGGAGTAAAGAATCAAAATACATCAGGTAGACCGGACCAGAGGGCAGATCGAGTCAGGATCATGCATGATCTCACCAGGCTGTAGAAGTAAAGTATAGCTTGAAAGAAAGAGAAAGAAAAAAAAGAGAACCTGGATTATTAGGTATGTTCTTATAGAGGTTTAAGGAGAAGTCTTGATAATATCACAGTCTGATTATTATTTGATTGAGTTTGGATTTTTTTGTCTCAACCTTTTAAAGATATGGCCCTCAGCTTGATCTTTGCTCAGCTAGTCCTGGTCTTGCCTCAACCAACTTAAGATATGGCCTTGATATGATCTTTGCTAGTTTTGGTTTTTGAATCAGCTAGTTCTGGTCTTGTCTTGGTTTTTGCTGGTCAGGTCTTTGTATACTGATATTCTTTGTCTTTAACTTGGCTCGTCCTTGTCTTTGACTCGGCTAGTCCTTGTCTTTCACTTGGATATTCCCAGTCTTTGACTTAACTAGTCGGCATTTTTTTACTCAACTAGATCTAGTCTTGTCTAAACCAATGTATGACATGGCCTTGACTGGATCTCTGCTAGTCCTGCTCTTTGATTTGGCTAGTCCTGCTCTTTGATTCGGCTAGTCCTGCTCTCTTTCACACGGCTAGTCCTGCTCTCTTGTACATGGCTAGTCCTGCTCTTTGACTCAGCTAGCTCTGCTCTTTGACTCGGCTAGTCCTTCTCTCTTTCACACGGCTAGTCCTGCTCTCTTTCACACGGCTAGTCCTGCTCTCTTTTACACGGCTAGTCCTGCTCTCTTTCACACGGCTAGTCCTGCTCTCTTTTACACGGCTAGTCCTGCTCTTTGACTTGGCTAGTCCTGCTCTCTTTCACACGGCTAGTCCTGCTCTCTTTCACAGCTAGTCCTGCTCTCTTTCACACGGCTAGTCGTGCTCTCTTTTACACGGCTAGTCCTGCTCTTTGACTCGGCTAGTCCTGCTCTCTTTCACACGGCTAGTCCTGCTCTCTTTCACACGGCTAGTCCTGCTCTTTGACTCGTCCTGCTCTCTTTCACATGGCTAGTCCTGCTCTCTGACTCAGCTAGTCCTGCTCCTTGAACAGCTAGTCCTGCTCTTTTTCACATGGCTAGTCCTGCTCTTTGAACAGCTAGTCCTGCTCTTTTTCACATGGCTAGTCCTGCTCTTTGAACAGCTAGTCCTGGGCTTGGTTTGAGAGACCACTTGTAGGTTATATATAGGGGCAGCAGCATCCAAATCTCCCAGTTAAAACTCATAAACATTCTAGATCTTAGATTTTTCCTAATAAAAAGCTATACACAGATTGTTTTTCTCCAAAAATATGTCTGTATCTGCCTTAATTTGCTTGTCGAGTCTTGTTTGTTCTATGTGTGTCCTGTAAAAAAAGAAGAAAAAATACCCAATTGTATGTGTCTACATCAAATCCTGAACTACATGATGCTTCAAATCAATATGTAGCTGTAAATCATAAGCACATTAACCCGCCCACCAGAACCGCCCACCAGTCCACAGTGATGGATAGTAATCGAGTTATTATGAGTAATCTGCAGCCGCAGCTTTCATTTATCCTGTTAAATCATAATATTAGCGACGGATTTTCCAAACAATGACAAATTCAATTGTTAGCGTGACCAGAGGAAAAGCAACACTGGGTCTGACTAAAGGTGGACATTATTACTCTTGCATTTACATCTCCTAGACTACGAGGTGCTATCGAAAAATTATAAAACGAGCTCTCTTTAGGAGGGTGGGCGTTGGGGTAGGAACCTGACCCCCTATTTGCATGTTATACAGTCGTAAAAAAGCATTTTGCTACGTCGGACACTGTATGAATGTGGATGTGACAAATTACATTTGATTTGGCAGAAAGAATCATGTTTAGATGATATCATTGGAAATATCAATTGTATCTCCACTCTATATTCCAGCACATATCCTGGTCCCTGGTGGTCTAATGATCCAGAGCGACTCAACCGAGCAGTTGACTGTTTAGGGGCTTTATAAGGACCCAGCAGTGGTAGCTTGGTTTTAGGGGTACTGGGTATTTGAACCAGCACCTTAACCTCCTCTTAAACGAGCGTTTGTGAACGATCTCCTCTTTTGCACAAAATGTCCCTGAAATGTATAGAAAAGAAAACCTGTGGTATTCATCAGCACAAACAGGAAGAGACGAAAAATACAGTATATATACAAATGAATAAATGAGAGCCAAAACGACAAACACTGCATCACCGACCACTGCGATGTAGCTCTAAATTAAAAGTTCCTCTGCATGAGGAAATGTATAAAACATGAGCAAGGAAAAAAAAAAAAAAAAGAGGCGTGGTTTCCTCAAAAAGGTGGCGTGGTTTCCTCTGAACGTCACGTTACGAGTCCGGGGTGAAATTCAGCTGTGAGCCGCTTTGATTCTACTGTCTGAAGCTTGTTTACTACTGTAGCTGATGGAGGAGGAAACCAAACAAATAAATCAGAAACCTGCAGTTGGAACAGGAGATAAAGGAGAGAGAGAGATGGGGAGATAGCGAGAAAGAGAGAGGGAGAAAAAAACACCTCGGGGCGTCCATCTTGTTTACCTGCTCTTGCTATTATTTTAAGCCTGAAGTCAGAGAAAAATAAATGCGGAATGCAAGCAGGAAAAAATCGGCGTATTGAATATTAAACGGCGAAGGAGGATCGAATTACGAAAGCTTTCCATCACGCTCGATTCCGGATCGCTGAGACGCCGTGCGCGAATCTTTACATAAAAGAAAATAGATTACCTTTAGTCGATTTCAAACGAGTGGCCCAGACTCCGGCCGGGGGACCGTACAGTAATAAAGCTGGAAAAGAGGCTTTTCTGTACGACAGGTCATTTTAGATCTGTAGGGTACAGTATTGTAGCCACGTAACCGCTCGTCATCTTCCCGTGTCTTTCTTGAAATTAATTGATGGACCGATGCAATTTTTGTATTTTTTATTTTGGCCATGTCATATTACAAAAAAGACAAATGAACCAAACAAACTTAAAAGAAGCTTCGTTCTTTTTTGACGAACAGTTTCGAAGGAACGAGGCACTAAAATCTGCCGATCTTCCCATCACTGGTGTCCAATGAACAATCATTTGTATTTAAATAAGACTTTGTAAATAGTGGTGGATTCTGATTGGTCATTTTGCTCCATATTAAAACACTGGCTTCACATCTAAGTGGCTTGTCTTGAAGAAGAAGCTCTAATGCACTAAATTCTGTCAATCCGTTTGGAAAACTATCCAAGTTTTTATCGTACGATGACGATGATTTAAAAATTTCAAATATCGCCTGATATATCGGCAACATTGACTTATTGGTCGACCGCCATATGCCAAAAAAAAAAAAGTGTTGGGACGTGTTTTCCAGCCATGTATGACTAAAACTTCTACCACAGTTGTCTTTGGCTGTGTTGGAAATTTATTTTCCCTTCACTACAAGATCCGGACCTGTTCCAAGCACAGCACATACGGTTTGGATGAGTTGGAAGATCTTGAGTGGCTTGCTGTAGAACCCCAGGCCTCCTCACCATTACTTCATTCTGTAATAGTACATGACCTTACTAACACCCCTTGTGTGTAAGGGTAGAGTAGAACATCTTCAGGTTATTTTCAGAGCAAATAAGGATGTTCAGAAAGCACACATGAACAAGTCAGGTATGATTGTTTAATAATAGAAATTTGATCGTGTTAGCTTCAAAATGCTAGTATTTACTCCACGCTAATAAAAAATGGTATCATGGAATGGTATATATGCACTATAGTTTTATGCAGCGAAGCGAATGGTCTCAAGTGCTTGAAACGCGAGACGTTAACAAGGAAACTGTAACCCGAGGCACGTGAAAGACGGCACCATGTGAGAAAAAGCCGAGACTTTATCCGAGTGGTAATTAGCTGAAAATGGGATTCGTTCGCATGTGCTATGAAACATGGAGGTGCTGTAGTTGATGTGGGACGGAAGTTCATAGTAAATAAAACATAATTGGAAAGAGCTTTTGTTTTTTCCCGCACTAAGAATTTTTTTCTTTAAATGATAGATAATAAATAAAAGAAAGAACGAAAAAATACTTTTGTTGCGCATTTTTATAAAGAAAAATCATCGCACTGACAAAAACAAATAAATAAGTAAAAAGGTGGCGCAATACCACTTTTTACTTATTTATATCTGTATATTTTTGTGCGACGAAGGAAAGGAAACACTGATTCATTGTATACGTTCCTTTTGTTCATATTCGAGATACTGGAATGGAATAACGAGTGGATGAGTCTAAATTTGGCATTTTTGGCTCTAACCGAAGATCTTGTGGAAGATGAAGAACAGAAGAGATGATGTTAGGACACTCCGTCACCCCTGCAGTCGAACATGGAGGTCGTTTCTGATTGTTTTGGCACTTTAAAATTGAAAAACCTGAACCAACATTGCTTGCAATTCCATACTTCACCACTATGCAATTCTGATCGTTGGAATCAGCGTTACTAAGCCGAAGTGTTATTAAGGGATCATCAAAGCACCCCTACCCCGGTCACTGCACCTAAATCCTATTGAACTGCTCTGGGACGTGAACTAATCTTGTAAAAACTAGTGAGGAACATCTTCGGCACGTTTTCCAAAAGTCCTGGCAAAGTATTTCAGCTGAATGTTTCATTAGCAACAAAATGGCCACATGCTAAGTGGTTATTTATGCTAATGAAGGATTTTTTTAATGAAAATAAAGTTGTACATTTTAAATATTAGTTTGCTTAAAGTAAATCTCAATACCATAGACTAGACAAAATCAAAACCTAGTGTCGTAAACACCCATATAAGTAAATAACCACGTTGTGCAAATTCGCTAATTCGTTAGCAATCTAAGCGTAAGGTAAACGATCAAAGGCGACGGCAGATTTTGGCGAATTTGCGATCACCTGAGTTGCGCAACCAAGGAAATAAAGCGGGGAAAAAATCCGGCGGCTAAAGGTCTTCCCGTAATAAGCGCCGAGAAAGATTTGAGATATGCATAAAACAAAATATCGATCATCTGACAGCAGTACAGCGTGGTTCACTTGACATTTAGACATGTATACAATATTGATTTACAGTTCAATATTATTTCCCTCAACTACTTTCAAACATAAGTGCTCACCTGTCAAATCAATAGTTATTTTAGAAGGAGAAACACCTGAGTCCGAGAAGAAAATTATTTTATTTATTTAATTTTTTTTAAAGCTTGTATATTCGGAGCAGAATAGTTTAATATCCTTAGAATTGAGGAAATTATCATCAAACCTTACGTTCGGATTCCTTGGAGTAATTATTCGAATAGAAGAAAAGAAAAACATGAAATATTGACGGTATCGCAATAAATTCTAGGTGTGTGCAAACATCAATACTTTATCACCAAGGTTCCTTTTTTTTTTCCGCATCAAGCAATCGATCGAGTCAGTCATCCGGACTGAGTGGGGGGGGCAAACAAACAAAAAAATGAGGGGTCTAAATAAACAGCTCAACAAGTGAGTAATAAAAATACGATCTTGTGGTAGGGTTTGGACTCGCACATCGACATTTGCATGTATATAGAAAACTGCTGAAGCTGTGCAACGTGAAAGGTGGAGATGCTGGAGGACGTTGATACGCCGCTAATCCGCAACGTGTGTGAATTTGAGTGCGTTTCATATAGCAGAGCGCTGGATTTAACTCGGGGCTCGTCGATAGATACCTTTTTTTCACGCTAATGGTGCGTGAAAGGTCGCTGATTTCTAGCTGTCGAATGCAATAACAGTCTTTTTTTATTTTACACAAGTTTGGAAAATTTGTTTATTGCATTTGGAGGAACATGCTGACCAAATTTCATCCAAGTGCTACCAACACAGTAGCGCCACCACTGGGCCGTAATTTAAGAATATGTTCGTTGTGGTAACTATGAGGTTGTTTGTCCTTGATTTTGTCTCAGATTCTTGTCAGTAAAATATCTTAAGAATGATCAGTTTAATGTTTGTAGGATTGATTAGGAATCACTACTGTGCCAAATGATAACAATTTTAAACTTCTTCTTCTTCTTTTTCTTCTTCTTCTTCTTCCTAGACTGCTTTTGGCAGCCCATAGAACCATCTAATGAAAAGTTATAAAATTTGGCACACTTATTGGAAAGGGTCTAAGGAACATCCCCACCAAAACTGAGCCAATTGCTACCAACACAGTAGCGCCACCACTAGGCCATATTTGGAAGGATGTCTACAATCCATCAACTTGTCTGTTTGTACTCGATCCCGTCCAAGATTTTCATCAGTGCGATATCTGATATATGAGTGGTTAAATAATTGGAAGACTCGAATTGACGCAAACAAATAAGTCAATTTTGGCATTGATCTATCTTTTCTTCTTGTTGTTTTCCCGGCTAGACAGTCTACGAAGAACCAGCTGGTAAAAATCAATGCTTTATATTGGTATAATTTTGTTTAATTTATATAGTGATACTATAATTTATATAGTGATATAGTGATACAGAGTACGGTCATGTAGTAAAATGCTTTTTAGGACTGTACATGTAGAATAAAAAACATGAAAAATAGTAATATAATATAGATAAAAAAATAGTAAAGTACTATAAAAATGTATAAAAGAATGTATAAAAGTATATTAAATATAGCCTAACTAAAGTATGAAAATTAAGGTTAACACACTAGAAAAATAAATAAAAATAAATATATAAACTATATAAAAAAAAGGGGATTAATGTGTATGACAATGGATGGGTTAGCAATGATTTTGCATACAATATAATAATATTAATAATAATAATATACTGTATGGGGGCCAAACACTGCAAATGCACAATAACCATACTGTTATTTTACATTCTAAATTTACTTAAATATAATTATTATTATTATTTACTATTATCCAGTGTCATCATCATTGACTTATACATGATATTAATATTTTGCCAGCAACACAGGTAGACAAATTAGCAACGTAGGATTCGACTTGTAGGGCACAGAGGCAATGCCAGTTCAGTCTAAATTTGGCATTTTTGGCTCTAACAGAAGATCTTGTGGAAGATGAAGAACAGAAGAGAAGATGTTAGGACACTCCGTCACCCCTGCAGTCGAACATGGAGGTCGTTTCTGATTGTTTTGGCACTTTGAAAGTGAAAAACCTGAACCAACATTGCTTGCAATTCCATACTTCGCCACTATGCAATTCTGATCATTGGAATCAGCTTTACTAAGACGAAGTGTTATTTAGGGATCATCATAGCACCCCTGCCCCGGTCACTGCACCTAAATCCTATTGAACTGCTCTGGGACGTGAACTAATCTCGTGAAAACTAGTAAGGAAATATTGTTATTATTACTATTATTCAGTGTCATCATCATTGACTTATACATGTCATTAATATTTTGCCAGCAACACAGGTAGACAAATTAGCAACGTAGGATTCGACTTGTAGAGGGCACAGAGGCAATGCCAGTTCAGTTCAGTTGGATTTTAACAGTGGACATTGTCCCAGAGGAGCTTTACAGAAATAAATGACAAATAAATTAATTAAGAGCTTTTCCACCACTGGCGTTTATTCCTTCTCCTTTCTTTATTTTTAAACGGCGCTTTTGGGGTCGCATTATCACTTCGATCATAATAAAGCTGTTTCGCCATTCAACACTTCCAGTACTGTCTGGGTGTCGGTCCATGGCTATTTTATTTTAATTAGTTTTTTCCCCGTTAATGCGCAGGTTGTTTCGTATTCGCATGTTCGGTCTGATCCCTTTTATGTCGGGAAAAATGCATAATGCATGTATCAAACGGAATACTGAAAGGCATTGGGAAAAGAAGCTCAGGACCATTATTCATATTCTGTGGCCTCGGGACATAATATAGCATTTGAGATCCAAAAGTGATGATGAGAGTAAGAGAAGAACTTTGCACCCGATCGATCAAGAGTAATCTTGTTGCGGAGAAGTTCTAATATGTTTTCTTATGATTGCATGTGCTGAAGAGGGATTGAGCATCCCACTACTGTCTATATTGCATATCAAATGTTTAGGAAATGGTTCGAGTAGGCTGCCAACTGTAAAAGTTCAGAGGCCTATCAAACCATCCTTTAAAGAAAAAAAAAAAAAAAAAAAAAAAAAGAAATCCATTTTCTATTGCCATTAAACTCGCTCATCCAATGGGCGAGCGACTCCATTGAGTGTTTACTTTTTCCCTAAAGCCCTTCATCCCCATCCCTCTTCTCTGCCTCGTTTGTTATGTTACCAAGGGCGTATTTATTTAAGCCAAGATTTCTCATAAGCTGAGGTGTACTCGGGGGACAGAGAAGGTGAGGAAGACAGAGAGTGCTCATAACTCATTTCATGCCTGTCTCCTCAGCCCTGGAGCCACTCGCAGAGAGAGAGAGAGAGAGAGAGAGAGAATAGATTGAAGTAGAAGAGTTATGACAGAATACAGGGAGAGAAAAAGAGGAAGGTTCTGAGGATAACATTGAGCTGACTGAGTGAGTTAGGAGGTGGGTTTGTCTCCAGAAAGGTATCGAAGTGTGAGCCAGCATGCAAGGCTTAGACCTCCGATCCTGTTCTATTCATGAAACAGGGTTTACCAGTTGTCTCCAGTTAACTTCTATTGAATTTTGAACAAACCTTAGCTTCTAGGCGGTAAAAGGGCATCTTGGAAGAGCAGATACAGTACACAATGGGCTCAGTCCTCTGTGAACTACTTTTTTTCCACCAGGTATAATGCGGAGAGATTTTGTCAAAATGACATTCTAAGGGTTTCTGCAGGTTTCACAAAGTGAAAAGTCCATTGAGAATCAAATTTGAAAACATCAAAAACACACATATGTTGTTAGCAACAAGTCAGAAATAATCTTTTTTTAAGTCACGTATCCTTAAACTTTCATTTCCCTATAGCTTTAAAAAAAAAATCTTATTTACGTCTGTGGTATTTGAGGTATTCACGGCAAAAACCGAAAGATGATTGGCTGTTGCACGTTTGTCCCATTTGCAGTCGCAATCCAGCGAATTTTATTTGGACTAGCGAAACAAAGAACGACGCCGCATTTGAGTGAACATTAGAGGCAGCGTGACCTGGACATCAGAAAATTAAGACTAGATTAATTGGCTGATTAACAATTTAGGGTAGAATCTTGGGTTTTAGCCCACCTTACATTTAAATTTGCGGGATTTGGCAGACGCCCTTATCCAGTGCGACTTACAACTGAGCAGGGGAGGGTTTTAGGGCTTTGCTCAAGGGCCCAACAGTGGCAGCTTGGTGGTGATGGTGGGATTTGAATCTGTGATCTTCTGATCCAAAGCCCAATGCCTTAACCATTGAGCTACCACCTCCCACCTTAACATTGGGGGAGTTGAGCACAAAAAAAGGGTCCTACACCAAGTTCTTAAAACTTTCACGGTCAAATAGACCCTTGTGGTGGTATCACATTGTATATCAACCTGTGAGAAATCGCCTGTAATTACATCTTATTGATACTAGGGGTGTAAGAATATATCGATACCCCTGAGTGTCGCGATATTTTGTTTGCCGATACCGTATCGATTCGCAAAAAACGCAATATCGATGTATTAGATTCCTGGCAGTTGTTTGGTTTTGAGTTTATATCCAGGCCGCTAGATAGATGGCAATCTATTTATCTCTGAACTTTAACAGTGACAGGATGTACGGTTAATAGAACCTCCTGTATCCTGGGGGCTGTAAAAGCGATTAGGGGTATAACTTCCACCAGAATTTTCCAAACGTACCTTTTTAGGTACAATGATACAAATTGTGTTTGTGTATTGCAAACCGCTTGATGCCAGCTGATCTCTCTCTATCACTAAAATAAGAAGTATCCCAATATATACCTACATTATCGCAAATTATCTTATCGCAACCCCTGGACAGTGATACGTATCATAACGCCAGATTCTTCTCGTAAAAAAGGACTGTTTCATTTTTAGAATGCTTTGCTATTCCAGCCAGAAAAGGCTCGGACTTCTTTTGCAAAGAAAAAAGAGGCATTTTCAGTTTGTGGTATTTGGAAGCCAGCCATAGTCAGTCCATTTCTGAAATGCCCATAACTCTAGGAAGCCTTGGGAGATTAGCACTGCAACTGCCATCATCAAGTCCAAAAGCTAGGTGGATTTCGGGGTTGATTTGCACACGTCAGGCAACGCAAAGTGCTATGCTTCCTGTATGTATATAAAGAAAGTCCCACCGGTATTCCCCCTAATATCATATATCATGACCAACCACTGGAGGTAATCTGCCAATCAGGACTCTAATAGAGGATCTGTCTGCTAATTAGAGATACTGTTCTCATGCTAGCTCTGGGCTTTGTCTTGGATTTTGTCGGACATGGCATTCCTGACGAGTAAAAGACTTTGAAAAGCGAAGTACACCTGGGATGTTGAAAGGAAGGGAAATTCCGGCTTGTGTCGAACGGAATTTACCCTGGGGATAGAAGCCTGGTGGTGGTAGTACTGTAGTAGTCTGGGGTAGGGGTCTTCAATGTTTTTCAGGTCAAGGACTCTTAGGCAAGAGAGACATCGGGCAGGACCCCCGACACAAAATGTGTCAAACTAATTTAACTAGAAACCAATCAGATTACGCTAGTTATATTATGTTAAGACAATTAGAACTTTGTTGTTTTTGTACACTCATCATTGTCTGTATTTATTTTTTTTTATCTTTAAAAATGATTTACGCTTCAATCATATATTTTCAAATTAAAAAGGGACACTTTATTAAGTTGTTTACAGTTGTCTTTTAATAGAGTTTGTTTTACTTTTACCATCAGATACATTTATATGAACTTAAAAAGTGAACTGTCAGGAGGACAATTATTCATTTCCATGAATATCATCTTTAAGTTGAAAAGAACTTTAATCCAGTCAATATAATATTTTTTTTTATAAAATATTTTATCTTTAATGTTTTTACACAAAAAAAAAAAAAATTAATTAGTGTACCCCCTGCAGTACCGCCGTAAACCTCTTGGTTGAAGATCCATGCTCTGGGGCTCTAGCAGTTTGTCAATTAATTTTGTCAATGAATACTAATTTATATAATTATGATTCTGATTGGCTAAATGAAAGGATATTCATTTGATCTCTATTGTGTGTATGTAATGATTATGACTATCTAGATTTTGCTTGATTTTTATGTTAGTACTTATAACTTACAGTATGTCGCTATTGGATGGGATTTTATACAACAATCAACGGTTATGGTGAAGGCGAAGGAGATTATAAGGTCAATGGGGACTCTCAGTTCTTAGCGACAACTCAAATGGACAATGTTACAAAGCCAAATAACCGAGGCGTCTCTGTCTGTCCGTTTATGCAAATGAAAAGTTTAATCTAATCAACGACACTTTCAAACTCATAACAAGAAAAGTGAGAGAATTCACCCAGCAGTCACTCAAAAGCAGTTGCAACCGTTACCCAGAGAAAAAACTAAGAACAGATTGATGGAGGACTTTGAAATTGCAAGTCCATCCGAGCGAACCTTGTAACCGTTGGGAATGGGGAAAAAAAGATTTGGCAAGCGAAATGGGCCAAAACTGAACCATAATTTTGCACAAAACTAATTACTGTAGACATGTAAAGCTGCAGTTGCCAGCAACAGCTTGGCAGCAAAATACTAATGATGGTCATTTGTGGTGGAAAATCGTAATTATATCAAACATTTAACCATATCGTTGTTCACACTCATGGATGCCTATTTTTGGTTAGTTAAAAGACAATACACTGTATGTATCATCTGCATAAAAACAGCTTAGTGGTTAAGGCATTAGTTTTTGGATTCGAAAAACACGAATTCAAATCTAAACCATAACTAGCTGCCAGTCCTGGGCCCCTGAGCAAGGCCCTTAACCCCATTTCTGCTCAGTTGTATGAAGCAGATGGGTTCATTTCTTTCTCTTGAGTCTTTCATCTCAGTAATGTGCGTCTTTATAAGGTTTTACTTGCTACCACTTTTGCTCCTTTCATTTGTTCAGAGTTGAAAACATTTTACATTTGATTGCAAGGTTCTGAGTTTAAATCCCAGCTTGCCGGGGCCTTAAACAGGGGCCCTACCTCTTATTTGCTCAGTTGTCTTATTTATACAACCACTTTGGATAAAATGTGTTTGCCAAATGCCCCTAAATGTAAATGTGGTTTTTGCATGAATCTCAATTACAAAAAAAAAAAAAAAGGGATAAATATGGCAATATGGCTATTTTTATAAAAAAAGTTATATTTTAACATATAAAGGGTAAAATCCAGCAGGTTTTCTCCGACCACCCCTATCTATTTGGAGAAACATTTTAAATAAAGACACCAGCTTACAGCCATTATGCAAACGTGTAAAGCTCTTCGAAGAGAAGCGACAGAATAAAGGTCTCGGCTCGTGCTTCCCATTAACATCTATTCCGAATGAAAATGCGGCAGCAGTTCCTCAGACGCGATGCAGGTCCAAGCGTCTTAGCGTTGACGCCGGGGCCAGAATTAGCATAACGCGTTCCGGCTTCCAAGCCCGTGCTGATAGATTGAGCTGCCAAACTTCCATCTCCATTTCCGAAACTTTATAACAGGGACGGGGTGGAGGGTTTCAAATGCCTATGCACAAAAAAAGCCCATCTCATTGATCTTTGCCCAAATTTGCTCAGTTTTAGTAAATCCGGTGGTCTGGTCATCGACTGTACTGTAAATCGGCCTTGCCAACCTGCTTTTTATGAAGTGTTTACTGAGCGGATTTATTGATCAATTGATTTTATTTTTGGCTCAATCTTCTCAACGTTTCACCGAATCAACAAACTCTGTGCTAACGCTGCTAATCGTGCAACTTCGGCGCAAACTAGGTGAAAGGATAGCGTGGCGAGATGCCTGGTTGTGTGTATGGGTGTATGTGTATGTGAGATGTTGCCAATCATCAAGCCTGAGCCCTGACTTTCTGGAGGAATATGGTGTGTCCGGATACAAGACCCGCACTATGCCAAATTGGTGTTACCGAGGACAGCACAGCCTGAGGACGGGATTTGCTAGATCGTATCAAATCTGCCTCTAATACCCCTAAATCAACACAGGCCTTCAGTGTTTGATGTGAACTTTTTTGCTCTGGCAATTCGGGAATAGACGCTCCTAAAGAACAGGACAAAAAAGCAGCCAATGTCTAAAGAGAAATAAATAAATGCAAATTTGAGAGAGGAAAAAGAACAGCGGCAATCCAGGGGCGGAGCTAGAGGATTGTTTATGGGGCGGCATTGGAATAATGAGGGGTAAGGTTCCCTGATGGTCTAGTGGTTAGGACTTGCACAGGAAAATGCACAGGAACCAGATTTTAATCACCAACAAATATCTTCAATTTATTAAATAAATTAGCTGTTTCTGGTCCAACATGAACCGCTAAATGCGTTGTATCGTGAAGTCATTTGTTATATATTATTTAATAATATATAAGGTGCAAAATTCCTGGAAATTTCAAGAATGGAAACTTTTATGGGAGTTAACAGAAAAATCAAATTATGTTGCAAAAAATGTAGCGCAATTTCAGTTGAATTTCGAACCCGCACATTCATCGCCTGCACACAGCAGGATTGCTGAGGCCACACCCATTACATGCATTTTGCGTTCCTTCGTCACATAACACGCATCCTTTTGTGAATCCTGCACGTCCAAAAATGTCCATCTTGGCGAGTATTTTAAAATGAAGTAAATTAAGTGAACGTCATTATTTGAAATCTGCATTAGTTTGCTTGCTTCAGCTTATGAGCATAAGAAAATGTATATAGTTATGTTTGTATAAGGTAAAGTTTATATAGAAAATTCCCCAAATTTCAAATTAATTACCATAAATTCCTAAGTTTCCAACTTGGCATATTTCCAAAATTTCCAACCCTAATGTTATATATTATACTTACATATATATTTAAACAAATGCTGGCATTGGAAAAAAAAAAAAAAAGAGCCGGTAATATATTTTATTTTATTTACACACTGGCAACCGATGGTGTGCACATAGGGTAAAAAATTATGAAAATATATGCAAATAACTCTATATGGATACGTTGTGTCTAAATAATTAACTGTGGATGTTGAAAGGAAGGAAAATTCCGGCTTGTGTCGAACAGTAAAGTTTACCCTGGGGAGAGAAGAATGGTGGTGGTAGTACTGTAGTAGTCTGGGGCAGGGGTCTTTAACGTTTTACAGGTCAAGGACTCTAAGGCAAGAGAGACATCGGGCAGGACCGCCGATACTAAATAATTAAGTGACGTACCAAAGCACATATTTAACATGATTCAAAGTCAAACAAACATCACACACTATTAGTGATCAGCCTGGTTGCATTAAATGCATTTGATTCACTGAAATGAATCAGTTCATATGAGTCTTTTGTTTGGACTACACTTAATAATAATTAAGTAAAAAAATGAATTAAAAAAATGAATAATAATAAAAAAATTGTAATAATTCATATATAAATATTTTATTATTATTCATTTATTTTAATTTAATTTATTATTTTTTTTATTACATTAGAAAAAAAACTCACGCTACTGTAAACTGGTCGAGGAAACTAATTACATTTAGATTTTATACACTGGGATACCAGTGCTGGGGTGGCAGATGGGTTGGCAGTTGCTACCCCGTACCACCCTGGTAGATCCACCTCTGACCCCTTGTGAACATTGTGTGTGTGGGCATGTGTATGTGTGTTTAAATGGTGGTTGCATTCACGACACGTCTCAAATGCATCGAACACTCAGGCGCAAAAAACACACATCTTTTCGTCAAAGACGGGGTAGTAAATGGGGTGTGTCCTCTCCGCAATTTCTCTCCGGCTGCTCGGGTCATCCATTTGTAATTCGCTGACATTTACAAGTTCTTCATACTATTGATTAATGCATTCCTGGCTTAACACAAGAGCAAAGGCGGGAATGCCGGAGGACGGTGCTACAGTTGAAAAAGCCCGATAGACTGTAGAATGTATTTTTTGTCAAGAAAAACAAAAAAAAACACAAATACTAAGTCAAGGTACAAAGGCACTATTCCCGCTTATAACAATTATGGACAAGTTTTTTTTTTTTTTAAACATCCCATTTCCACATTCAGTCCCCATTTGCTCTTATAGGGACCTTCACTTCTCCAGATGTTCCACATGATTTAGAACCGCCAAATTAGAAGTGAACGTTTAAGACCTGATACTTTGGACAGTTTGGAAACGGTGACATTGTAAAAAAGATAGTAGGCGGACGTTCCTGGAGGCTGGAGGTGGCAAAGTTGAAGATGCTACAATTTGCCTCAGGAGAGAAATGAGTTTATTAGAAGGACCGTGCAGGAAGGGTATTTTAAAGCAAGAACTGAAATGGTTTGGTCATGTGCAGAGAATGGGCGTGGGGTATATCAGGAGAAGAACTCTGAGGATGGAGACGTTTTTAAAAGGCCAGATGTATAGGACAGAGTGGAGACTGATGATCCCATGTGGCGAATCCTAACGGGAATCAGCCATAAGAAGAAGGAGTGGTTGTGGGGAATTGGGCTCATTCAGCCACAAGGGTGTTAGTAAAGTCAGGTACTGATGTAGGTGAGGTCAGGTGGTGGCAGGAGATCTTCTAATCTTAACCATATCTTCATGGAGCTAGGGCATCTGGGTCTCCCAGGTAAAATTTCTAAATTTTACTTAGGAGAAGAACCACCTACGGCTAAAAAAGTCAGGTTTTCTTATACTTCTGTCCAGCACAAGAGGTAAAAAGTCATGATTGAATTCTACTCATTATCATATCGCTTTGTATTACACACAACGTCCATCATCACCTGTTTGCCTATTTAACCACGCAAACGCTGTGATGTATGATGACGGATTTTCCGAGTCCCGGCGAAGAACTTCCGATTTCGCCATTGTGCTCGAACGCTAATAAATTCCGTTCATCGAGGTAATGATTGTTGTTAAAGTGAGAAATATGGAGGCTTTATTAGTCAATAGCAGAGGAGCAGGCATATCACCGACATAATTCGGGCATTCCTCCAAACAGTCCCACCAGCATTGTGTCCTTTAATATGAGCTGATGGAGAAGGAATGAAGATTAATGATGTCAGGCGCAGCGCAGATTACATTAACGTGTGCCGGGACATGACCATATGCTAAAGGCGACTGGCGCTCGTTGTTGGTTAGTGTATCAGTAATAAGATGGGAGTACATTAGAATAAGCATGAATATATAGATATCAATCGAAAAAAAATGATGCAAAAACCTTATAAACAATAGAAGGACTTTTGCTTCACAAAGTTTGGAATTTCGACGCTATTAAAAATGATAAATAAATAAATAAATTATCAGTATATCCTCAGCGGCCACCATTTCTTTCTCGGACCTGATCTAATCATGATTAATAGGCACACCATTACGGTACGAGTAATAGGATCGATTTCTTGAGCCCCTTTTTATTTTTTTCCATATGAGAATCGAAAAATCCCACAGACCTGCAGTTACTTCTTCAAACCTGGACTGTTTTTTTTTTTTTTTTTCCTTCCCCCTATTCAATACCAATGATATACAGTAAATGAAATTACAACACTGAAATGAATTGCTTCCAATAGCAACCAATAGAGTTCAGAATTAATGGACTGCTCAAATCCTACATAATACGCAATAACTCCAGTTCCGTACTATACCTGGCAAGTGACTTTGCAGTCTACTGGGAGTGGAAAAGAAAGAAAAGAAAGTAAAAAAAAGGCAAGAATGAATCTTTCAATTGTTAATTCTAAGTATGCTCTTGGGCGGGTCGATATTTGTTATATAAGTGGGCTTGAATAACTGCAAATAGACGGAATTATAAGGTTGAGCTTGTTTACTATCATAAATATTCAATGAAATGTATTTTTTTTTTACTTTATAATAGTGACTCCTTAAAAATACACCAAACTCTGCACTTTGTGACCCAAGCCTAGGACTGAAGCATGGACCCTGTGAGGTGGAAAAGTTTCCCACTGTGCCTCCATGCCATGCCATTTGCTTGTCCATCTGGTCTCATTTATTCATATGGGAACAATGTACAGTATATAAGCCACACGTTATGTTTTTTGCAAGTCTTGTGATTGTATAGCTGGATTTTCTTTAGGGGCATTTGAAGACCACTATGGGAAACACTGAGTATTTGGAGGAAATACGCCCCCAAATCTGACATCAGTCTTTATTTTGTCGAACTTAAGTCCAATTTAGGGAGGTGGTAACTCAGTGAATCAGGCATTGGACCTTGGGTTAGAAGGTCATGAGTTCGAACCCCAGCACCACCAATCTACCACTGCTGGGTAATACTCTGTATTCGATTGAACAGTGCCGGAAAAAAATTCCATTATGTGGTTTTGGCGTTCTGCAGACTTTTTTGAATTTGCATGTCATTTCTACATTTGCATGTGGTTTCTGAATTTGCAAACACATGGGGCCCCTGTTGGCCACTGTACTTTCATCATAAGTAACTTCGACAACAACATCTGCTCACATACCTCCCGCCTTCCAGACTTGAAGGGTAATTCCTGAAAAAGCCCTCTGTAGGCACATCAGACCTGCCATCATTATCCATTTAACATTAGTTCTGATCCTTCCGGACCTCTCAGCAGCCTTCGACAGGATCACTCACAAAGCTCTCCGGTCCCTCGTCAGGATCCTCAGGAATTAGTGAAATTTGTCTTGCAGCGGAACCTGATTTGGCGTAATGTTACGTCTTGAAACAGAATTTAGAGAATTTAGAGTCAAGTGTTTGGTGGTGTCTCTTTAAGAGTGGCTCCAGCTGCCGTTCGGAGCTCTTGCATTAAAATAAAACCACTTAAAAGAATGAAGGCAATCCAGACTATGGAAATATGAAGTAGTGTCACTTCAGACCAGCGCACCGGGTAAAACGAGAATAGGAAATCTGTCCTTTGTGCCACCTAATGATTGTGCTGAAGTTTCATAAGCGCTCCCTTGTGCTGCTTCATTAATTTCCTCGCGATACCAAAGTGTAAAAGGTCAAGATGTTAAGGAGCTGAAGAGGCTCCTGCACTTTATTTGGGAACGCCAGGGATCCAGCTGCATTTAAGTGGAGGTTTAGTTGTGTGAAGTGCCAAACTTCACTCGGGGAGCAGATATTCCACTAGATGCAACAGGAGAAAAAAACATCTCACTGGTAGGCCGGTTTCATTCAGCGTTTCACTTTAAGCGCAGGAGTGTTTATTACTCTCGAATAGCGTATTTGAAATACATTTCGCAAAATTGTTCTCTCTGGTATTTTTCCAAGAAACCAATAACAGACCTCTAATAGTGCTCCTAATTTCTGGTTGATGTCCTGCAATCCAAAGCAGGATATCATTGTAATGTGCAGGCTTAAGTGAGATACAGTGACACAACACAACGTAAGGTCAAAAGGAACAAGCAGTTAGCAAACCATGGTAATATAAATGTCTCCCATTCTCTGTCTCTGCCTCTCAATCTTCCAATTCCTCTCAATTTCCAGCACTCCCCCCCCCTCCCATCTCTGTCTAATATTTTCTCTCCTCCTCACCTCTCTGCCCTGCCCTCTATCTATATCTTTACCCTCTTGGTTTCGTCTCTGCTCTGTCATGGCTGACTCATCTCATTATCTGTCTCAGTGAGTTTTCTTGGCAGCTGAACCAGGTGCATAAGGTTGGGACAAATATAGTCCCCCTTCAGCAGCATGAGTCATTCGAATCCACCCCACCCCAACCTAACGCCACCTCTCCCTTCGCAAATTTCTGCTCTATGCATCTACGTAAGCAAGGCATATGTCCCTTGTGCTATAAATAGCCGACGAAAATGATTTCGATCCCCACTGGCCCCGGCAGTCGAAAGCCAATCACCTGGGATACTGCTGACCACCAGTTTGAAGAGCGCCGTTTAAGCAGGGGGGCGAGTGCGGAATATGTTAAATAGAGTGGCCAGACAGAGCCCAAGGCACACCACAGGTGTATCATACGGTGGGGGAAAAAAAATCCACATTTACATTACAATTTACGAATGAAACCAACATGTCAGACTCGGTTTGTGAGCTACTGCCCACTATTTCGTGGTTGGAACAAACCAAATTAGCATTTTGAATCGGTTTAACTTCACTCATTCTTGCTAACCTGGTCCGTACAGACAACGATAAAGACGTGGTGTAAATATAACACAATATAGACAATTCAAGTATCTGAAAATTGATGAAAAGACCAGGAAGGCAAAAGTTAGCAAGACCTAACATGGACCCTTTTATGAGGCCTACAGCAACATTCAAACAACTGCAAGAATTACACCAATTATATATAATGTAAAACACAAACTTATATACACAACTGTATTACCCAGATGGGGTCTAATTTAATTTCTTAATTAATTTTTTTCTCTTTTATTTATATATATATATATATAATTGTTTATTAATTTATTAATATAATATATTATATAATGTATGTAATACATTTATATATTATTTTATATATTTACCAAAGCAGGTCTTTAATTTCAAATTGTTCTCAAAACTAAACTGTTGATGTTCACAAATTGTTAATAGTAATAAGGTACATCAATTAAAAAAAAACATTATTTTCCTGACTGTACCGAAATTAAAACGGACCGTGACTTAAAACCTGAGGTACTAAGGACCCGAACCATGAATTTTGTGAACCCTACGCCGAGGTTATTTATTTAGAATTTGAACCGAATGATGTAGTAAAGAAAGGCATCGATCACATCGCCTTTGTGTCACAGAGAAATAAAATGTTAGATACAGGTATGGAGAAAAGAAAAAAAAAAACAGAGAGCTGGACGAGGATAAAGAAAGGTTAGGATAACTCAAGAAATCTCTTTTTATAGCAGTTAAAATGGCTCTTTTCTTTTTATGGCAATGTTTTCAACCTTATTGCAATTTCAGCACTTTTCTTTAAGTAATATACTGTGTGTTATCACATTATTTTATTGACTGGATATTGACTAGCAGACTTTAGATGAGAGAACGCTTGATTTGGTAACTTGGTGTTTGACCTCTGCACCAGAGATTTATGAATGACCACCAATGTTTTATATATAAATAGCCCGAGTCTATAGAGGATATAACAGCCCTTGCTGCTTCTGAAAGAGCTTGGAATTTATAGTGAACAATCTTTAGAGGCAATCATGAAACATCTCATCACTCTGAAAAATATGTACTACTACTGGATCCTGTGAATTTAAAGGATAGTCTTGATGGTAGCATAGAGCAAATGCAGATTTTAGACATAAATCATTGTAATTCCCTTCATCAGCACCTTTTCTAGTCTTGAGAAACAGATGTCATGAAGAGAGAGCCATCAGTCATGTGCTGCACGTCATTAGGATTAGCAAGCCTGCAGTATCTCAGATATGATATGAACATGTTCTTCTATACAGGGTATGTTAGGGAAGTGGAAGTGCCAAGCTGCTACTGTTGGGCGCTTGAGCAAGTCCCATAATGGGTGCTGTATCATGTATCATGGCTGACCCTGTGCTCTGACCCCAGCTTTCCCCACTAGCTTAGACGTTAAGGACATTGGACTTTAGACTCGAAAGGTATGAGTTTAAATCTCATCCACACCAAGCTGCCATACATTGCTGGAAAATGCAAAAATAATTTCACTGGGTCATTAATTTCACTTATACCAATGGCATTGTACCTAAGGCCTCACCCCTGCAGATTTAAAAAAATCCTATAAGAAAACTAATTTATTGTGGAATGTGTGAATGAGGCACTTGGCCTGTGGTACATCCATCTTTTGATTTCTCCAACTTCTTTGAAGATGAAAAATATGCAGTGCTTCACACATTCATTGATTATAAAGGCTTGAAAGTCAATTAGAATGTAGGTACCCAGTTCCTAACTCCTTCCGAATATCAAAGGTGACGTAATATTCAATGTGCTTTTAATCTTATTCAGATGGGAAGAGTAGATGATTGGAAAGCTACATCTACTAAGCTACAACTAAAACCCTGTCCTTCCTGGCGTTCATAACAAAATAAGAATATAATCATTTTGTGGTGGTGTATATTTGACTGTAAATTGAGAGAAGGGGCGTGTGTGGTCCCGAAGGGTATCCATATTAGTAGCCTACTTACAGTACAATGTAGAATTGTTTTTTCTTTTAGTAGATGTTGGGGACCACTGTTAAACTGCTCTTGAATAAAAACCTATACTATTGTTAATGAAAAGAAGAAGCCTGTCTTGTTTGTTGGAATACCAGGACTAAAAACATCTCCTGAGTTCTCCTTTCACCCACTCCACACACTAGATCCTGCCACGGCATGTCTTCCAAGTATTTCAGAAACTCACCGTACATTTCTTGTATGACAAGCTAGTGAAATGTAAAGTCTGCAAGGTCCACACCGCCATAACCTATCACTGCTAAAACAGAGGTTGCAGAGGTGTCTAGGGTTCAACAACTTGTACAGATGGTTCATGATGGATCAGCTCTATGGTAGCACCTTTAACCTCGCTCATAAAAGAGAAACCCAAGATAATCTAATGCTCCAAGTAGGTGCATGAAGCTTTTCAAAAAGTCAAAGACTGATTTAGTGCATTTCTTTGTACAGGGTGATCCTTGTGAAAATAGTACCGGGGTTATTTTTTCTCAACACCAGAGAACCCGAAGATTGTGGCTCAGTAGTAGGGATTGAACTCTGGATCGGAATGTCACAGGTTCAAATCCCAGCACCACCAAGATGCAAAGGGTCCTTGAGCAATGTGTTAAAGTTAAGGAGGAACCTGCGAAATCCTAGCAATTTAGGAAGTCTTAATGCATTGGAGGGGGCAGTGAATAAATCCTGGTTGACCACCATAAAAAAAAAAAAATGGCCAAACCCATTACAAGTCAAAAGGTTTATGTTCACTTTTTTCTGTTGTCCAGGTAAAAGAAGACCAAAGCCAAAGCACCATCCAGACTTTCCAGTGGACCCCAAATCAGTGACGTGAGTACATCATTCTGCCTTTTTTATGCGTGGAAGGTGGCCGCTTAGTGGTTAGAGCATTGCACTTGAGTTCAAATGCCAGCCACACCAATCTGCCACTCATTGGGCCCTGAGCGAGACCCTTAATCCCATAGCTGCTCAGGTGTTTGCATGAGATAAAATGTAAGTCGCTCTGGATAATGCTGTCTGCCAAATGCCACAAATGTAAATTTTATAACTAGTTGCCTCCAAAGGATAATGGACAACCCTAAGTCCTCACCTTGTTTGATTGATGCATGAAAGATATTCCATCATCGATCAATCCAAATTTGAGAAAATGCATATTGTGTCTGAAGTGTAACCAAATGCAAACCAAAAAGCAACCAATAAACAAATTATCAGGCTAGCTAAGAATTGGTGGGATATACCAATTTAAAAAAGAAAAGGGTTGGCTTAACGATGACCTGAAAGTGTGTGCCAAGATCAAGCACGATTGATCGTCCGATCCAACCAACCAAGGTCAATGGATCAAAGAATGATCAGCTGATTGGGGGAAAAAAAAAGGAATTGAAATTGATTAGGTCAAACAAGAAACACATGTGGGCCATTCAATCGCATAGAACCAGCAGGCATTAAAAGGCCAATAACATCTAAGCACAGGTGCCTCTTTCTTTATTTAAAGTAAGACAGGTCTTGAATATTCAATCGAATGCAGAGAATTGGATTGAACCTCCTGCTTGAATGGTCAACGGTTTTGTTTTTCACATGCTATTGGCAACATGCTGGCGTCCACAGCCTTTTTAACTTTCCGTGTCCTTGTAAGTGACCTTAAAATTTGACCTCGAATGAACTATAAGGGGTTTGAAAAGAAAATAAGAAATAGAAGCAATTCTTATCCATTTAGGACTGGAGGCTTTTGCAGGACTGCATAAAACTCAAAGAGAAGAATAGGTTAAGGATTAGGCCAGAGGGGGGCGGCTTTTTCTGTACCGTTCTAGAACTCTTATGATGCCTAGAGAGACAAAAAGGTTTACTGATATGTATTTTGTCTTTCACTGTCTCCTCCAGCCACAGACACCTAACATTATATTTTTCTCCACATTCTTCATCTGAGTGTATATATGGACTGGTCAACCTGTGAACCATTTTAACAATCCTTGATAGTTTTTTTTTTTAAACTAATTTTATATATTTTTTGTGCTCAATAATTTGTTTTCAAGGCATAGCCATTGTGTGTGTGTGTGTTGTTGGAAGTGGCCTTACGGTAAACCAGAGGTCTTCAACGTTTTCCAGTTTAAGTACCCCGTAGGCAAAATTGTCAAACGTAGCCACTGATATTAAAAGAAACCAATTAAATTATGCAAATACCATTACGTTTCATCTATTAAAATGATAAGGGCATCTTCCAAATGCCTCTAATGTGAATGAACCCTTCAAAAAATCACCCACATATGTATGTCGTATTTAAGGAAGTCAAAGAGGAACCTGTGTAAGCCTAGCAATTTAGGCAGCCTTAAGACATTGAAGGGGGCAATGAATGAATCCTGGTTGACCACCAAAGCAAAAAAAAAAAATGCAGAATCAATTGCAAGTCAAAAGGTTTATGTCCATCCAGACTTTCTAATGGACCCTATTTCTACATTGGTTAGCACAATGGTATGAATCCATTCATATCGGCTAATTGCGATTGTGATCAGGATTAACCAGATGACATTCAAACCCACACCCTTCCCATCAATACAGTGCATCTGTTAAAGCCCCAATAAAGATTATTCTAAGGTTATTTCTATAAGGACCCCCGTAGCCACAGTTCACAAAGAGCTTAATTGGAAAAATGTAAATATAATTATGAGAGAAGGGTACAAAAATATTGCATGATTTATTTGACTTGAATCTGTAGCCTCATTTTGTTCTGGCATTATCAAAACCATCATACAAACACTAACTTTTCCTCCACAACTCGATCAGTTCCCTCTTTGCTGTACTGTCCACCTGACTCGTTTCAACGGTTTCCCCGAGGTGGTTTGAAGTCGCGGAATCGGGTTCGTTGCTCGTATTGGTTCGTGGTTTTGACGGTCGTTGTAGGAGAAGTCACACTTGCCAGAATTTGAAGTCTTCGGACACAATTTCATCGGAGGAAAGAAATTATAGCAAAGCCCATTAATCGGCTGTCGGTAAACAACCCAGTGGTTGAAGACTACAGATTTTAGCTTTGAATATATGAATTTCGTCTCGGACATATAAAATCGTGGTAAAAATTGCAAGGTATGCACCTGGTTTTAGCCACGGCTGATGTCTACCTCTTTAGATACCAGTATAAAAGTAGTTGTAGTTATTCATTGGACATTAACCTTTAAATGACTAATGAAAGTTTCTCTTTGTGTAACGACAAAGCCAACAGCCATGTGGACGACCACACACACCCCTCACATACACACACTTTACTCTCCTACCATCAGGAAGGAGGTTCTGAAGCATTCGGGCCTCACATCCAGACTGTGCAACAGTTTTTTCCCCCTCAAGCCATCAGGCTCCTGAACAAACTAAACTATACATAACACACACGCACTCACTCAACTCACACACTCATTATTCATCTCAGTCCATTCCACCACCCATATTGTATTTATATTTAATCATATTATACTGTTTCCATGCTGTTTTGCGCCTCTCGACTGCTGCTCCTGCTGTTTTTAGACTGCATTGTGTTTATGAACACACTCTTGTTTATAGTCCTCTTTTGCACATTACTATATAATCATATTATACAATGTTTACTGGTCGGCGCTGTCGTGTGTTTTGTGTATTTGTCCCATACCGTGTGTCTGTCTGCACCAGGTTTATATTGTGTGATGTCGCTCTTCTTTCGGCTGCTCCCATTAGGGGGCGCCACAGCCGATCATCCGTCTCCATACCCCCCTGTCCTCTACATCTGCCTCTTCCAAACCAACTACCTACATGTTTTCCCTTAGCACATTAATAAACCTCCACCTCTTTTCCTTCTTCCTGGTGGCTCCATCCTCATCATTCTCCTACCAATATACCCCATGTCCCTCCTCTGCCCATGTCCAAACCATCTCAATCTCGCCTCCCTCACCTTGTCTCCAAAACGTCCTGCATGCGCTGTCCCTCTAATAATCATTTCTAATCTTGTCCATTGTCGTCACTCTTAACGAAAACCTCAACAACTCCAGCTCTGCTACCTCCAGCTCCACCTCCTGTCTTTTACTCAATGCCACTGTCTCTAAACCGTACAACCGATGTCACTCTATGTTGTTTTATGTAGCACCATGGTTTTGGAGGAACGTCGTCCCATTTCATTGTGTACTGGGCCAGCTACCTTGGACCTACCCTAATCTATGGATCACAGATGGCTTTGTATATTCTTACTTGAAAATTGTCACCTTTGGTTTGGTCTTTAGGGACAAATTGGAATGTATAAGTCAGGATCTAAAAAGCTGCTCTGGTCTTCTATGTCTTTTTGTTTAGAGTAAAGTAATATATGATAATGAACTGTGATCGAAGTAAACCGAAATTGATTTAAAATCCAGCCCAGCATTACGCAGGTAAAATCATACAATGTTAACCTGCTATCTTTTGAGAAACTCTTTTTAACAGCTGTCACCATCATTCTGGGGTGAAAAGGACGTTTATTTAGCACGACGGAGCGTTTCGAGGCCGCGCCGTGCTCCCGAGAACGATCTCGAACAACACGAAGGGCGCCTTATGCGCAACGATATGCACGGAGACGTGGCTTTGCATGGCGCATAAATCAAACTGGCAGCGTACTGGATTTGTAATCACTTACAGGAAGAAAAAAAAATACAACAAACCCCGGAAAAACAAAGAAAGAAAAGGGCTTCGAAAAGGTTTTCGCAAAACATCCCACAGGGTTGCGCTTCATTTAACACACATCTAATTACTCGGTTTCATCCATCAATGCCGGTCAGAAGTAATTTGTCAATACTCATTAACGAAACGCTGGTGTTTCCAATGCTGACGTGTAATTTTCACACTCGGAATGCGACGGGAAAATGTATAAAATGCGATTTATTTATAGGCGCCGCATCCACCCACGGCGAGCTCACGGCGTCAAAACGTAAGCCTAAAGAACTATTGGATTCAATCGGCTAATAGACTTTTCCGAGAACACCAAAACGCTACAAAATTATTAGAATTTAGTCTCACACACATATATTTAATAGCAAAATGCTTTTCCCACAACACGGGAGTGCGCCTCTTCAATCCGTTGCGACTAGACATGTTTCTCCAGCAGCCCCAGGCAGCCGAACAGATGTGTCATACACAATGTCAGGACTCATTGAGAACCAGGGAGGTTATAAGAGCAAGAAAGAAAAGAGAGCTCTCAATTACAGCACTGCTGGGGTTTTCTACCGTAGCCATCTGGGATCTAACAATGCATTCCAGAGAGACAGAGATAAATAGATAGCATGCGTTTTGTTGCTGGAGAATTCGAAATTGGGAATGCATAAAAGGCTGCTAGCAATACGGCCATATTTATTATGGGTCAGTATGGTCTTGGAACGTGTGAGCAACATTCCATATCGAGTTTACCGGGTATTGGACCCAGAATGTAGAGGTGTCAAATATCTCTCATTGGGTATGGGTTTTTATGGGTACCCAAGCATTTAAAACCCATTGGGAAAAAAATGCAACTACGTGTATCTGTGATGTCATTAGTTTTTTTTATCAAATGTTTATCTGGACATCTGAGTGTGTTGAAATGGGGTGGAATGGCAATCGGTTGGATTATCGGTCCGGGATCCTTGCGGATGTCCTGCGTAATAATAGTGTTGATGATGTTTTTGTAGTGTTGCTGAACAATTGTGCACAAACAAAAAGCCACATTATACACAGTATATTTCTCTGCTCCAGTTCGTGGCCAAACTTTTTGTTTCTGTATTGGGATCTTTCCAGTTTTTTATGTCTTGGTTCTTATTTCCTGTTTTTTCAGTCTTTCCATCCCATCCTAAGCTTGTTTCGAACCTTGGGTGGTTCTCTTGCCCCTTGATTTAACCGCTTAATCTGCATCTCCACCTTCTTCACTGCTGTTACAAGACATAGCTAAACACCACTGATTTTGTTCTAGACCGTAGTAGCTGGATTGCTTGGTGGGGGCAGAGAGGAGGGCTGTTATAGGGGCCTATTAAAACTAAACAATCAAATACAATTCTTCTTTTTAGCTCAAGTAAAAAATAAGACATTTTTTACAGCTAATAAACACGGCCCTGAAAAAAAAATAGTCACCACCTGGATTTAATTAGACAAATTGGTAGGAGCCTCCCATTGGAAAATTATTGCATGGATGATTGTTTCTGTTGGCAACAAGTTATTTAACCCAAACTAATGCAGTGAGTAGCTTCTCATTTCTTACACAACCACGTCAGAAATCGCGTCCTGTAGTCGTGGAAAAGATGTTTCAGAAGGGTTAAATCATTGGCATGCATCAAGCAAAGAAAACATCTAAGGAGATTACAAGAACTAGTATAATTTACGTTAAGAACTGTCCAACGCATTATTAAAAACTGGAAGGATAGTGGGGAACCATCACCTTTGAGGTAGAAACGTGAAAGTTAGAGCATTTTCACACCCACAATGCAAAGGGAACTCAAGGGATTGGGACTAAACAGCTGTGTAGCCTGAAGAAAACCACTGATCAGTGAGGCAAATCTGGGATCGAAAGGATTCAATTTGCTCGGGAGAATATAAAGATTGGACTCTGGAGCTATGGAATGAGGTGTTCTGATGAGTCCAGATTTACCCTGTTCCAGAGTGATGGGCACATCAGTGTAAAAAAAGAGGTGGATGAACTGATGCCTAGTGCCTACCGTACAAGGTGGTGGGGGCAGTGCTATGATCCGGGGTTGCTGCAGTTGGTGAGGTCTCGGTTCAGCCACATTATATGCCTATAGAATGAGGTCAGCTGACTACATGAATATACTGAATGACCACATTATTCTATCCAAGATCTTGGTGGAAAATTACTGCAACTCTGGACGGGAATAAATGTTGCGTAATTGCACAAGAAGAACGATGCCGCAGCGAATGCGTGTCGTCATCAAAGCTAAATGCGGTCCAACGAAATATTAGCGTGTGCTTTTTATTTTTTGTGCAGGCAGAGTATATGTAGCGTGATTTATTTGTCCGATTTTTGACATGTAATAATAAGAAATAGTGATTGTGAGGCTCAGGAGGTGGACAAGACGAAGCTAAAATAAAACCACAAGTAATCAATACATAGCATGAGTCATTATTGATTTTTTTTTTTGTGATATTTTGATGTTTGTTTGTTTTTTTGTTTTTTTGTCTAACAGCCATTATTTATTTTTATTCTATGGTAAATCCATTTTATTTTTTCTACATTCTTTTTTTTTTTGTGTGTTTCGAAGCAAACCGAAAAAAACTCATATAACACGACAGGGTTCATTTTATTCATGGTCAAGTCATTCCTTTAAATCTGAATTCTGGACAGAGTAACGTCTAATCCCTCGATGGTTTATGAATAATGAATGAAGTATACATAGACTTGCCAGATTTTGTGTTTGTACAGCCGTGTCTGCTTCATTTGAAGGCAGGCGTTGCTTTGTTAGCCCTCATGTATGATATGATGAAAATGCGAAACACTCTTTCGAGCTCATACGGTTTTTGGTTGCCGAGTTATTTCTTCTACGCTGGGTTTGAAAAGTTATAGCGTAGTAAGGCGGGGATATTTTTTTTGTTTGTTAGAAAACGCATATGTTTCTCTCCGTGTTGGCTTTTTCGTCCGCACCGAGACGCCGATTTCAGCCGACGGAAATAGCTTTATGAAAACGCTCTCCGAAGTGGATGAGTTCGAAAACGCTGTTTTGAAAAAAACGATGATGTGTTTTTAGTCATGTGACCAATTCAGCCAATTGGATTAGCAACTTTTGGGAACCGACAGTGTTTTATCCGGATTAGTGTAGACGTGCAACCACAAGGAAAATCACAGTATATCCAGGTCCCGATTTAGGAAATTGACTAGAGTAAGATGATTCCGAATTTTGGGGACTTTTTGGGACTTTATCCCCCACTCCCCCAATAGAAGGGTTATTGTTGCTATTGCTTGATCAGTATGTGGTTTGTCTTGAAGTTGTCATACATGGCAATCGGTAGTCTTGGATATGGGTCCATAAAGGATGTACATGTCTGTAACTGAAGCTGATACGATACATTAAGATACACATGAAACAACTACCCACATTCCGATTCAGTGTGATCCGATTTTGATTTGATAAAAAAAAAAAATGATGAAATAAAACCAGACATTCTATTTCTGTTCTGTCTCTAGGAAAACGCCGCTCTACCTCTGCCACGTTAATCTGTTTTCTATACGACTCCCAGGACACGCCTCGGTCTCCGTAACGAATTCGATCGACATATAAAATTATTTATAGTGTATAGTGCATCTACTAATAAATATAAATAAATAACAAACACTCCTGTTTTTACAGATAAACATGCTTAATGATACAATTGCCAACTTGCACTTTTTAAATTGATGCATCACGTCAATGCAAATCTGTCAATCCCTGGGGTCCTAAGGTGGTCTTCAAAATAGGGATGAAACAGCCAAGTGCTTTCTGGAACAGTCATTCGGAATATTTTAGCCAGAAAATCAGATTGGCGCCTTCATATTCCTTGAACTGCTCCTGTTGGACGTCAGGCATTTAATTGATCTAAGCAAAGAAACTGACAAGATACTGATGCTGTCTTTCTTCACGTTGCTCCAAAACAAAATTCACAGATGATTGATCAAATTACAACAAATGGATACCGCATTTTACATGTTTCTTCGCTCACTAAGAGACTCTGAATTACATTTTCTAGGGGCTGAATTATTTAAAAGAAGTATAGTGTGCCTTGCCAGGGATCACCTTATGTTTCTGTGCACTGAGCAACACAAACATCCTCCAGCAACTAGATGCTGAGAAGGCCAAATGTCATGCTCATCTTTTCTTCTCTCCCTCTCTTTCCTTCCCTCCTTGTCTTTGCTCCCGCAAGGGTTACGAGCTGATTTTCTTTGACTTTTTCAGCCACATGGAAAGCACTGAAGATGCATCTTCCCGGTTCAACTATTTTAGGCCAGAGGTGGCAAAAGTACACACATCCTTTACTTAAGTAGAAGTACAGATACTCATGTTTTAAAAGACTCTGGTAGAAGTTGAAGTTCTGACTACACTTTTTTTTTTTCTCAAGTTGAAGTAAAGAAGTTTGGGCTCTGACATGTACTTAAGTAAAAAGTAGCTGTTACTACTACCTGTTTTGAGAGCCAGGAAATGACAAGAAATATGTTGATTGGCTGAAAAAAATATTGAAAGTTCTCTAAACAGATTAAAACTGAAGTCTTGAAAATGTCAGAAGTTGAAAGTACAGATATTTGTGTACATGTGTAATGAGTAATAGTAAAAAGTCATCTGAATACATAGTAAAGTAAAATACTGGTACCAGAACAAAGAATTTCTACTTCTAATTTCCAAATATCCAAACCCCAGTGTGGTAAAAAAGGACTAATGAGGGATGATTTTGGACTTTATATAGCAAATGGGTCAGTAGTTGGGACTGTTTGTGTGGTTTTGCATCGATTTCGCAAAATTTCGATACATACGAAGGCATAAATGTCTATAAAAACTTGATTCAGTGGTATATAATTCTAATGACAGGGTCAAATTGAATATATGATCTTACATACACTAATAGAGGGTGTTTTACAAAACTGATGGTTTCAGAACACATTATTTTGACAATTGGCTGACCATAGCAGAGGAAATATATGCAACAAAAGTGCTGTACTGACGTTTCTCCAATTGGCAAGGTTATTATAATACCATGTACACACAAATTGGGCTTGGCATGCCAGTATGATGTGGTATGAGGGAAGGTCAAATCTGCTTAAATAAAAAAATGCATACATCCAGGTACCGCACATAAGCAAAACGTAAGGCGTTATATTTTCCTCTGGGCTCTTTGGAACGTAAACTTCGGAAACATTTTTATCATTTTCACAAGACTCCGTTTTCACGGCCCACACTGAGATCTACTTTGGAAAACATTTTCAAAATGCCGTCTCAGTCTCAAACATATTGGGGTGAATATCACCCAGATGAGGATGGGTTCTCCTTTTGAGTCTGGTTCCTCTCAAGGTTTCTTCCTCATAACATCTAAGGGAGTTTTTCCTTGCCACAGTCGCCACGGCTTGCTCATCAGGGACAAAATCGCACCATTCACCATCACTGTTGATTTGTGTAAAGCTGCTTTGAGACAATGTCTGTTGTGAAAAGCGCTATACAAATAAACTTGACTTGACTTGACTTGAATATGGCCTCAGTGGTTAATGCATTGAACTCTGATTTGGAGGTTCACAAGTTCAAATCCCAGCAAGCGCCCACTGCTGGGCCCTTGATCAAGGCCCTTAATCCTCAACTGCTCAGTTGTAAGTCGCTCTGGATAAGGGCATCTGCCAACTGCCGAAAATGAGAGTGATATGAGAGTGATATATGGGGAAACGAAGTCTTGCCCCATAAAATCTTTTCAAAAAACAGTTCAGCATGTTTGCTCCTGATACCTGATGTTGATCATGAGTTGTTTGGGTGGGATTGAATTTGAATCGGTTGGCATCTGCTGGCATCCTCAAGTAGGCAAATACCTATAGTCTGTGTTACGACTGCCAAGAGGCTTTTGTGCAAATACAACACAACGTGAATTCTGTTATGTATGTACCAAGAAAACCTGGTTTCCCTCTGGCAAGTGGTTTAGTCTTGGTAATAGATAAAGCTTTCAACAAGATAATGTTTGGGATAAAAAACAAACAAAACATTCAGTTTGGCACAGAAATTCCTGTGGCAAAGGCCAGAGCTATTCAAATCCTACTGATACCCGTGTTTTAGAGCAAACCGGGTGAATCTGCATGTACAAACTAAAAAATTTATAGAAGTTTAGAAAAGCCTTGGCTCAGTAAGCTTAGTAAGACCTAACAGGAAGTGATTCAACGCTACTATGCTCAGTTACAAGGTTTGTTAACTGTAATGTAGACCCATTGCACTATAATATACTTTTGTAAACCCATCTCAGGAAATTACCCCTCCCCACCAGCAGAGACCCTAATCATTTCCTGGTACTGAAGCTTATTAGCTCCCCAACTTCACCTGAACTGGCTTTGCCGTTTGTCATCATGTGACAGTAAAAATATTGGGACACCGGACTTTTCCTGCTATATGTGGTTCTTCTCCAAACTGTCACCACAAAGCTGGACGCACAAAATTGTACAAGGTAAGTCTTTGGATGCGGTCTAATAAAATGTTGCATCCACTTGAACTTTGAAAATCAAACCTGTTCCAGGATGTGGTCAAAGTGAGCTCTGTGAAGATCTGGTTTACATGATTTGGAAAGAAAGATCTTGAGTGGCCTGTTATAGAGCTCCGATCTCAACCCTTCTAAACACTATGGGATGAATTCGAATGGCACCCCAGGCCTCCTCATCACACCTACATAGGTGCATGACTTTACTAACACCTTGTTGTGGAACATCTTCAAAGAAGAGTGGAGGGAATTATGAGAGCCAATTGGGACTTGTGATGCTCACAAACCACATACCATACCATACTACCAGTTGTGTACAAATGTCTGGCAAGTAGGTATCAAATACAACCACTGCTTCCACTATTTGCAGTCGAAGTTATTTGACTGGTGTTTGGTACTGAAACAAGGTCAATTCATAGTCATCAAAATTGACAGATCGCTTTGGGGGCTTCGATGCATCTGGTGTCCCCTCTCCTCTGACTTTAGACTTTTGGCATTCAGCATTACAGCAACAGATGTGACCACGATCCCCAGGATACTCCATATCCTCTCAAAAATACAACAAATAGTAACAGCCCTGAGCACTTAGATGTTAGCTATAAAGTCCATTGGTGGGAAATTAACAGCACTTAAGAGAAAGTTCCCCCAACCGCTCATTGATTAAAAAAATAATAAAAAAAAAATGAAGCTGCTTTGGATTTTTTTCGTCTTTAAGATTAGAAATGGCTGACAAATTGAGTGCAAATAAGATACACATGAATTATATAACTATATCTCTTTAGTCTTCATTCTGCATTTGCTCAATGGACCTTGCATTATTTTAATCACTGCTACTGTTTTGTGTCCGTTATGTCGCCATTACATTATTTTGGCTTCTCCCATTAAGGGTCGCCACAGCGGACCATCTGCATGTTTGATTTGGCACATGATTTTACTGTGGATGCTCTTCCTAACGCGACCCTTTCCATTTATCCGGGCTTGGAACCGGCACTAAGGCTTGTGCAACCCTAATGGTTGGGGTTGGTTTACTGACCCGGGCTCGAACACGGGCCACAGTGTCAAAAGCGCCGCATCCTAACCACTAGACCACCAAACATGCGGATGATCCGCTGTGGCAACCCCTAATGGGAGAAGCCGATAGAAAGTTTATATCTCCATTACATGTTGTATTTTGTACTTCTTTTGCATATCTAAATATATTTGCACTATTTTTTTTTTTTAATCCACCTTCTCATTATATAATATTTTCTCATATCTTCTCTTACTTCCTTTTTTCTTTTATATTCACAGATCTTTCACTTAATGCACAATTTCTGAACGGCTGATCAGGTTTTCATTTCACTTCAAGTTGTATTTGTATTGTGTTGTCTTGCTGCTCAGGGTTCATCTTGAAGATTTACAGGACTCGCTGTTCAGAAGTTTGGAAACACCTACACATTTATTGGTTTTGAGAGACGTGTGCATGTTCCTTTGGCAACAAAGAAATATATATATAAACTTTTTGATTCAGTGGAAACAAAATATTCATTTGGACAGTTTGTTTCACCAAACATTCAGCTGACATACTTTAGCTTGATTCTTCGAAAACTTGCTGGCGTTTTCTTTTTGAGTTTCTTATTCAGTTCAAACCAAGCCATTAGGGTTGCACAATCCAGTGCACTCTTAGTGCCGGTCCCAAGCCCGGATAAATGGGAAGGGTTGTGTTAAGGGCATCCAGCGTAAAGCATGTGGCAAATAAGATATGGGGATCACTAAAGAGAAATTCATACCGGATCTGTCGAGGCCCAGGTTACCAACGACCGCCACAGGTATCGTTAGCCAAGATCCAGTTCATCCCAGACCAGTTCAAGAGGATTTAGGGGCAGGGCATTTTATTAAAACTCCAGATGACTATTTGCCATCTAAATAACGTGCACAGGGCTTAAATGTTTTTTTTCTTTCTTTTTTGTAAGTATGGTCTCGCAATCGGTAAAACAATAGCACTATATTTGGGTTACATTGCTCAGCCTATTGTAAAACTTGTATCATTTATTATAGTCATTTATCCTTACGCTGATTTAGTTCTATAAACCACAAATAACCCACATACAGCCTACAGATCTATGAAGTTACTTAGCAGCATCAAGAACTTTGAATATGGATTTGGACGAATTAATATTGATATCAGTATTGAACTCTATAAATTAATAATCATCTCTTTTCTCCACGGTCTCTCTTACTGCCTACTGATGCACATTCTTTCACTCACTGTTGGACAAATGACAACATTTGACCTCATGTTGCCTTTTTGTTGCACTCTTATGGTCACTGCACTGTATGGTCACTTTCAAATAATACCCTTCTGTGTTTATCTTTAAATTGCACAGTATTATTGTAATATATTGCTTTGCACACCCATAATACGTTTATTATATACTGTGTATATGTATGTGTGTGTGTGTGTGTGTGTGTGTGTGTATGTATATATATATATATATATATTTAATACACACACACACACACACACACACACACACATAGAGAAAAATATATATTTACATTTCATAGGCCCTGTACTTGTGCAATGCTCAATGACAATAGCTACCATTGGTTCAGGACCACATCTTGCATGGACAGTTCTGTATTTCAGCACCTTTTACTAAACAGCACCTCAACAATGATGGAATTGTAATGAATGGGCATTCGGTGCTGAGGATGAGGTTCCCTTTGGAGTCCTCTCAAGGTTTTTTCTTCTGCTGCCATGTCAGCGAGTTTTTCCTTCCCAGTCACGACTGGATCGCTCACTAGGGATAAACTGAAAATGATTAAAAACAGATTCAAACATTCTTTTTCACCACTTTATAACCTATTTATCTCTGTAAAGCTGCTTTAGGAAAATGTAAAAAAAAAAAAAAAAAAAAAAAAAAAAAAGCCTCAAAAAAAAAAACAAATAAAAATGAATCGACCCGAATGGAATTCAATAAACTAGTGATTGAAGAAACAATCTGATGGAACACTTGAGGATGGGTCTGAATTCCTTATTTGCAGGATCACCTTCAGTGAAGGTCAAGCATAGCTTAGCTTAGCTTTAAAACATTTCTTATGTTCTTTGCTGGCTCCATTGTAGTTCCTATAAATGTGTCTTGGGAAAAAAAAGAAAAGGGATGCATTTTTTTCCTGGATGCATTGAATGCTCTTGATTTCCACCCTTGTAGAAAACCTATCAAAGATTCCTCCTACACATGGAGGACAGAATGATATTAAAAATAGGGTGACAAACAGTCCATTGCATCATGTATACCCTGCAAGCTGGTGCTACTTATAGCAGACAGTAAAGTCGAAAGTACCAGCTGTTTAAAAAGATACTGCAGTTAAGCATCCCCATCTCGCCGAAAACATTCCTTTTGTTTTTGTATTTTTTTTTTTTTTGCTGGTGGATATATTTTTTTTTATGTTTCAGAGGTGACTGACTAAGCTTCCTGAAGAAATAACTAGAATTATATCACAGAGAGATAGTAGCTGAGTAGATAAATAAGGACATTGGGTCACGGTATAATTTTCAGATAGCTTGCTAGAGGGGAACAATGGAACGGTGTCACTCAGCAAGAACAAAAGGAAATTAATTAAATTTGTCACAGTAACAATCCAGTGACTTTGATTAGATGGCTCCCTAGTAACAAAAAAACAGAGCAATTCAAGTGTTTTCAGTGTAAACCCTGGGCACAGATAAAGCACGTCACCATCCTTAGTGAAAATAATTTTGAGCAAGGATCCTTTTGAGACAGTAATAATATATTTAAAATCTCTCTTTCAGACACATGCACACAAACACACACTCAAAGCTACACTTGCTACATAAAATCTAATACACTACATGGACAATTGTTCAGCACCACAGAACAGTTCTGCATTTCAGCACCGAACACTGAACAGCACCTCAGTGGCCAATTATGGAATTCCAATGAAGGGACATTTAGTGATGAGGACGAGGTTCCCTTTGGAGTATGGTTCCTCTCAAGGTTTCTTCCTCATGCTATCTCGGGGAGATTTTCCTTGCCAGTCGCTTGCTCATTAGGGATACGCTGAAAATTATAAGGAAAAAACATATTCTTTTTTTTAACCTCTTTATCTCTGTAAAGCTGCTTTAAGACATGATGAACTTTAAAATTGCTTCACAAATAAAAATGTGTTCAGTATAGTGGTGATTGAAGAAACAATCCAATGGAAACCTCCTTACATAAATCTTGGATAATTGGAATTTATAAGTTTATTGCATATACATTTGTTCCTTACATTTATAAGTTCATCCCTAATGAGTGAGCCAGTTGTGACTTTGGAAAGAAAAAAACTCAGAGATGATACAAGGAAGAAACCTTGAGAGAAACCAGACTCAAATGGGAATCTCCACCAAATGTCCATTCATTACAGTGCCATCATTTTTGAGGTGCTGTTCAGTGCTGAAATGCAGAACTGTTCATGCAATAACTTTATGAATCTTAAGGCTGTTGATGTGCATCCAAAACCAGGTGCACAGAACGGTTTTCATTTGAAGAGACTTCATCTAGAGTTACAATAGGATGTCAGGATGAATTCAGGCAGATCTGAAGTAAAGAAGGGGTTCAAATCTAGTAGAACATCTTCCCAGAAAAGTGGAGGTTTTTATAATTGTAAATGGGGACTCAATGTCAATGGGATGTTAAGAAAGCACATATCAATCTTACACAAACTTCTGTCCATATAGTGTATTGCTGTTGAGTGCTATATTGATAAAAAAAAAATATCTGTCATGCTTGAATGTCTGACATTTTACATTGACTGGACTTTTTTTGGACATAAAAAATCCTAAGAGTCTCACTCTTGTAAAAAACAATTTTTACTGCAGACACACGTCTTCTCTCCGGCACCGCAGTTTTGTTCTGTAGCTTGTCGATAGCTGGATTGCGATATTACACTTGAGGGTTTTCACTCCGAACTCTACTTCCTTCTAAAACAATGACTCACAATCATTTAAAAACTATCTCTCCCCTGAGAACAGGCCAATATGATGATGCAGTGTTTTTAAAAAGACGGAGATATGAAATAAAGCCACTAATAGAAACAAAGCACAGGAACAGAAATGCGTCCCTGGGTGCGGTATAGTTTCTCGTTGCATCGCAGCATGGTTCCCAGGTGAAAATGCTGACTCTGACCCTTGCCTGCTTCTTTCCTTTTCTCCAAAGACACGTTATAAGAAACACAGAACTGTAAATCCGAGCTGTATTACAGTAAACAATAGAGAGAACTGGGGACACTTCAGCATTGGGTGATGATAGTTTGGCTTGAGTTGTATGTATATATACATATATATACATACATACACACAGTATTAACTTACATGAATTCATGCACAGATTCGAGAATTGAATAAACAAACTTAAGGTATGGTGTATTTGTATTCAGACCCCCATGATATTACAATCATTCATATTAAGGTGCACACCTTTCTATAGAAGGTTTCACAGCTGACAATGATCATATTATAGCAAGAACTGAGCTATGAGGTCAAAGAGACTCCCTGCAGAGCTCAGAAACAGGAAATGGCTCTGGGGAAGGCAAAAACTTAATACAGTGGCTTTCATAATTCTAAAATGAAAAAAGTGAACCACAACCAGGTCTCTCAAGTGTTGATCTCCTGGTCAAACTAAGCAATCGGGGAAGAAGGACCTTAGTTAAGAGAGTTGACCAAAAACCTGGTGTTTGCTCTGACTGAACCATCACTGCAGAAATCCACTGATCTTGGCTTTGTGCCTGGATGGAATCAGTACAAAACCCAAAGAAGCTCACTAGCTCGAAATTTCCCAGCAGGCACCTGAAGGACTCTGACTGTATGAAAGAAGAGTCTCTGGCCTGATAAAACAAAGATTTAACTGTTTGACCTCTTGAGGAAACCAGGCACCGCTTATACCCGTCCCAAAACAATCTCAAATATGAAGCATGGTGGTGGAAGCATCATATAGTGTTTTTTTTTTTTTTTTGCAACTGGGACTTGTACAAAGTACAAAGATATCCTAATGTAAATGTGATATTTTTGATTTTTTTGCATACTTTTTTTTCAATATTTCTAGAACGTCTAGAAAAAGAAAAAAAAAAACATCTTTTTTTTACTATAGGGTTCTGAGTGTAAATGAATTGTAAATTGTAAAAAAAAAGAAAAGAAAAGAGGGTTATGAATACTTTTCGAATGCACATTATACTTGCTATTTTTACTTTTAATATTTAAACATAAAACCATATAGACACCAAGCAGTACTTTTGCTATGTTTCCACACGGACAGTTTTAATTGCCGGATGTGTGCATCATGGCGGATATTGGTGCTTGGTGCATCAGTAAGCCAGATGTTTAGTGATTAAGAATAATTTAAATAGAGTAAAAAAAAAAAAATTATATGTAAGTAAACAAAGGACTTTGTGAATAATGTGTTATAGGTTTTAATTTTACCTCATGGTTATTTATTTCTATTTTTTATTTTAAAAATTGTCGAACTCAACTTGCATTATCGCGTTATAAATGCGTACATTTTGACAGCCCTAATAAATATATAAATCACAAGTTTCCTTTCCTTGTTTTTATACACTGCAGGTTCGAGTCCACATCGGTGCCCATGTTCAAGTGTGCAGCGTGATGGAGATCGATGTTTGCAACAATGTTTGAGTTATTTTCAGGCTGTTGCATGGCCAGCAGGTTAGACACACCACCAAAACAAAGCGGTACACCTTCAGTGGATCATTCCCACATTGACAACAAGAATGCTTTCTCCACTAACCTATATTATGATAAATGCCATGCGGCGACTGTTGGTGTTCGGGGAAGGTGCGAATGGTCAAGAGAATGGCCGGTCCGTTTGTTTAATGGTGTGAGCATGCCACGTGGGATTGTCCTGCCCGGTGAAAAGACGTATGGGTGAGCGCGTACTCAGTGTGCATGGAATTGTTTACACTGCAGAAGAATTCACACTGAAGGTGAGACAAATCACACTTATGTGAGAACAGAACGGAAACTTGCACAGGTAGACACAGTGAGGAACTGCATGCTTACTGTGACCTATTCCCAAAGAGGATCACATAATATCTAAATATACCAATATACTTGTGGTGGGCCATCAGGGTCAGCAAGGCCTTCTTTGCTGGCCTGAACTATTGTCCGAATCTTGAATCTCGAATCTTTAAATGAACAAGTATTGAATTATTCCTAATAGTCTAATCTTTTCATCTCAGTTGTGCTGCTTCCAGTAGTGTATGTTTAGTTTCGAGTTGCTGTTGCTTTAACCAATCAGATCTTGAGTTGGCAATTCCACCTAGTGGGCGTACAATAACGTATGGACGTTCTTTTTCCTATTACACTTGCCTTTGATGTTCTTGATGTTCGTGAGAAAAGGTCAACCCAAACAGCTGAAAACAGTTGTTACGCTTTTTCACGAACCAGTTGTATTTTGTGCAAAAACACTCAATTTGCCGTAATTTCCCATCCCAAGGAAAACCGGACTGCACTGAAAATCCCCAGGGTCATTTTATATGGTTGATATCGATGCATCTGTTAGAGATGGTGTATTCGGGCGGTGCTGTCGCGGCTACAGTGAAAGAAGACCTGCTGAATTGTGTTCATTGGGTTTCTTGCTTTAATAATGAGATTCATTCTCACTGTTTGGGATTCCTGTCTGTGATGCAGCGATCTGTTTTACTGCATTTCTCTATATTGGTATCGGTATTAAGAGGTGAATTGACTCCAGGGTGAAATGCATGGCCTACAGCTATATATACATACATGTACAGTATATAGGGGGGCCTCCAATAATATTGAAAAAAGTTGCTGTAAATAATTGCCTATTGATTTTTTGTTATAAATTATAATTGCAAACACAAATATGTATGTGTGGCGCAAATATCAGCAAACCTATAAATTCATACGAGTAAACGTCAATTGGCAAAAATTGTTTCAGCACAACTTTCTGTTTCACAGGGGTATACATTTCAGGTAACACATAGACCACAAGTCCATAGGCCCTTAGTCATTCATCACAATGAGGAAGACCAAGGAATATAGCTTTAATGTGTGTTGTTGAGCTTCACAAAATGGGAAGTGGCTAAAATAAAAATGCTAATTTCCACCTTCAGGGCGATACGAAGTTCCATATAATTGAATATGTCCTGAAGCAACCTAGAAGAGGATGTGAGTTTATATTGTAGCAATACATTAGAAAAAGGATTGTTGTTTTAGGGAATTCTGCTAGTTAAACAAATTTCTTTCATATTAAAGTAAATATTCTATATATAAAGCTGCAAAACGCACTGTCTCGCACTTCTGTTTCCTCTGGCATTCCGAAACCTTTTTACGTTTAATAAATAAGCACTAACTGTAGGTCGTAGCACAGTTCGAGTTCGCATGGCATTTAGAGTTTCCTGCTGACGTTGCTCTCAGCTTGAGGTGGTTCGCTTGGCCCTGAATCTTCAGGCTAAATTATTCCTTTATACCGGACTGAAAGCAGCAAATCTCCGCAGTCTGGATCCCCAGTGCCCCAGCAGTGGCATACAGGCCTGCCTACGGTGCTAAACAATTACATTACTAATGGCACAGTCAGTGTAAAATTGTAGACTTCCAATGAATCAGTCACATAGCAAGCGTTTTGTAACGTCCGAGGTCCATTCAGCAGTCAGGAATTAAACCCTTGTAGGTTTTGTAATGGTTATAATAGGACTTTTACTGGTTTAAATGGAAACTGTAATAGTCCCTGCGGGTCTCTAATGGTAATTTGTTGCCTTCTTTTGGTGCCATGTTATGTTCAGTGAAAACCATTAACAATCGAAGGATAGATAAATCTGTGAGAGGTATACTCAAAGTTATAGAAAGTGAAATACTAAATCAGAAGAATATATATATTTACATGTGCCAAATCCAAAGTGCGGATCATGGATACGGATGATCCGCTGTGGCGACCCCTAATGGGAGAAGCTGGAAGAAAGTTAAAGATATATTTATGAGTTAAAATAGACCAGTGTGATGTGATTTGGTAGCACAGTTGCACTCTAACCATCAGTAATAGAAAAGCTGATTTGAGGCGAATTAAAGTGTCCAAAAATGATCAAATATCAAATTGTTAATGCTGAACAAACAAGGGAAAAAGATTTATGGAAATGAAGTGCATATAGATATGAATAATGGATGGTGGTAGTTCAACTCTCGTTCAGCTCCTGTTTAATGAGCTCATCCCAAGACAAACTCGGTGCAATCGAAAACATCTGAGAACTTGTAGATGACATATCGGTATGTACTGGACTCCGGTTGGGACCATTGGGACGGCATTAAACGTCCAAAATCCAATGCGGTGGTTACTGAAGTTGTTTGATTTGATGGTGTATGCAAACACATTATATAATTGAAACCATTTGGTAATGGGTTGTAATGGTATTTGTAGTTGGAACAATTAGGATTTTTGTACTGGTTTATAATAACTAGGAAATGAAGGGCAACAAATATGAAAACAAGCTGAGATACAAATGTTGGACCATTCTAACACCTGGTCATAAGTTTGGTATGTGCTTTTTGAGCATCGCATTCCACATTTAATTCCTTCAGGGAAGATGTTCCACCAGATTTTGGATTGTGTTTGTGGACATTTGTGTCCACCAGCCAAAAGAGTGTAAGTTAGTCAGGTGCTGATGTAGCTGAAGTGAGGAGGCCTGGAGTGCCGTTCACAATCATCCCAAAGGTGTTTAGTAGGGTTCAGATAAAAGCTTTAAAGCAGGTCACTCAAGATCTTCCTCTCTGAACCATGTAAAGCAGATCTTCATGGAGCACACTTTGTGCAGATTGCCATGCTGAAACAGGTCTGAGTTTCCAAGTTCAAGTAAAGGTAAAATCTGGCTTTGTGGTTACAGTTTGGAGAAGAACCACACATGGCAAGAAAGTTCAGGTGTCCCAATACTTTCGGCATTATTTTGTATGTCCTTAATTTTTGACCTATGAGCAGAATTAATAGTAATGCTGATATTTGAATGATTTTACCGAATAACTAGTATGCGAGCAAATATAATGAAGAATCTCTAAAGAAGGACTGTTCCTCTAAAAAAAAAAATCTACATAACTTTTATTGCATTCGGGGCTAACTTTATCAAAAGACTAATACATTTGAAGAAAGGACCCGCAGTGTGCCAGTGACGATTCCAATTTGAATATGATTCCTGGCCTTAATTCAATAATGTTGAGCCAGAATGATTTCAGCACTTTATCAATAAAGAGGGAATGTGATTGTGTGCAAATCAGAGGGAACAGTTGCCGACGGCCTTCTCTCAGAAATCCAGGAGAGACTCGTTCTTTATCTTATACGCAACATATATATAGTGAAGAAAAGATGCAGGCAGGGTGGAGTGGGTGGAGAAGAGTGATAGCAGGATTGATTTGTGATAGAAGAGTATCTGTGAGAGTGAAAGGGAAAGTTTATAGGACTGTGGTGAGACCTGAGATGTTGTCTGGTTTAGAGACAGTGGCATTGAGTAAAAGACAGGAGGTGGAGCTGGAGGTCGCAGAGCTGAAGATGTTGAGATTTTCGTTGGGAGTGACGATGATGGACAGGATAAGGAAGAGTTTATTAGAGGAGCAGCGCATGTAGGACGTTTTGGAGACAAGGTGAGGGAGGTGAGATTGAGATGGTTTGGACATGTGCAGAGGAGGGACATGGGGTATATCAGTAGGGGAATGCTGAGGATGGACACACCAGGAGGGAGGAAAAGAGGAAGGCCAAGGAGGACGTTTATGGATGTGGTGAGGGAAGACATGCAGGTAGTTGGGTTGAAAGAGGCAGATGTAGAGGACAGGGGGGTATGGAGACGGATGATGTGGCCCCCCCCCTAATGGGAGCAGCCGAAAAAAGAAAAAGAAGAAGACGACGAGAGTATTAAAACCCTGATTAAAATTTGCAGTTAACGAGTGAACTCCTCATGCGATTAAGCGCAAATATTTGATTCGAATGACAGCCGTAATAGATACACTATATACAGGTCAATAACTTGTGGCTGGTGACATCTAGTTGATTTTAACAGATCTGACAACCCTGATATCCGAGAAAATGCAATCACGGTATAATTGCTACAAGTCCAAAGACTCTAAAATAACCAACAACTCAAACATTCATCGCTCGTACAAGCACAACGCTTTCAATAGCAACCACGTCTTGCTCACATGCTGGAACACGAACAAAGCAGATGTGACAGGCCGGGTTTGTCCTATTATGGTAGTGGGGAATGGCGAAGGTCAGCTCAGGCACAATGAAAGAGAGTAAGGAGGTCCTGATGAGGGCAACTGTAAGTGCGGAGAAGCTGGATGTGGTGGTGGTGGTGGTGGTGGTGTGTTCCGGGAGGTCAGTACTTTATATTGTGATGGATAATAAAATGTTAATTGTGCTGGGGGTTACAAAGGGTTGCATTATTCTTTTGGTTTTTAGTGCCTGCTTGGCTGATCTTTGGAAAGAGCAGGGTCAAAGACCTGAAGTTTATAGGTTATGAAAAACCGACCAAAAAAACGTTAAGAATTGACGTTCATGTTTTTCACACCATTGACTCCGGGGAATCTTAAATTTATGATATTATACATCCTGGAGTTTGGCAATGCCAAGCATAGACCTTCAGCTTGATTATCATTATTATCAATTTTTCAGTAAGCAGTCTTGAGATATTTTTCAGCCTCTAAAATGTCCTCGTTGATCTGTCCAGTCATGCTTGTATCTTTCATTGACATTAATCTTCTAATCGAGCTTCCAAAAGAAGCATCCTTGTATTAGCTCCATACCTGAATGTGCTTCAGGTCATTTTTCAAAAACAAGCCAAAAATACTTCCAAGTTGCCAAGTGCAAAGTTAAAATCCCAGTAAATTTGAAATGGATCCATGCACTGGAAGTGTCTCAAATAACAATAACTGTTCCAACACTTATTTTCCCTCACTGTAGGCCCAAATGCCAGCAGTGTGATCAAACAATATTAAATCTCAGTAAAGTCTGACTAATATCTGCCCCGAAACTTTCAGAAGGACACGGCGGCTGAGACGACGATAGCAATTTACAGCTGTCAAATCCGGCAAAGATTACTCTTACTGCCCCTTACCAAATCTGTGACTACACCGGTTCACCGTGACCTTTTCAGCATGGTCTCAAAACAAGAAGCGAGGCGACTCGATGATGAATTGAGAGTTAGGAAAAAAAAAGACAGAGAGGGTGTAAGGAAGAAAGAACGGAAGAAAAAAAAAAGCAGGGGCTGATGTCCTATATCACTTATAGCAGACTTATCACCGAATGCTGAGGGAAAGGTGAAGGAGGATGTCCGTTTCATCTAGCGGGCCCTGGCGGAGACAAGCCATTCATCAAAGCATGTTGTTGGCTCAGAGGTTACCTTCCCAACTCTGGCAAAATAGCTTGAGGAAGGAGGAGGTTGGAGCTGAGAGATTGTCATTCGGACTCTAAATCATCTCTCACTCATTTGACTTTACGTGCCATCGTTCATGAGTAAATGTCAATAAGAAGTTTGCTGGTTTGGCTGAAGCCAGTAGCAGTCGAGCATGTGATAGAAACAAAAACCTGTGTACCTCAGTGGTGGGCAGTAACGAAGTTAATGTAAGTGACTCGTTTGCGTACGTCTCAAATATCCCCCCCCCCCCCCCCCCCCCCCCACCGATATACACTATTAACTAATATGCACTACACTATATCTGCTAAACACATTTACTGGCAATTGGCTGATGAGGAATTTGTGCAGTTGCCTGAAGGTTCCCTGGTTTTTACTTAAAATTCTAACAAGTCATAACTTAATGCTGTCTTGAGTTCAAGGACAAATTCACATTTCGGCTGCTATTAGAGTTCTGGTCCAGTCTCATTACCTGCTTGCCAGTCATCAGATCCTAAAACTGTCAATAAAAAAAATGGTTTGAAGAGAAAATTAACTGCTATTCACCCACCCACACACACACACACACATACACACACACACACACACACACACATACACATTGGATAATGGGTACCTTAAAAGTGCTAAAAAATCTTTTAAGTTTAATCTTTATATAATTAGCTTTATATTATTTGACTCCAATAATATTATTTAGAAATAATCACCCTCTGTTATGTATAAATCTCATTTCATTTCACATCACTCCCGGATCTGTAGCACCTACCGTATTTGTAGCGTGTTATACCACCACTTTATTAGCAGGTCCAATTTTCAGAAAAAATCTCTTCCACTAGATTTTGCCCAGTATTTGCCTATTAGCCACAAGATCATCATTAGGTACAGGCACTGATATCGGCTAAGTAGGTAGCAGCAGGGTAAGGAATTCCATCCATTAGTCTTTTAAATACGGCCAAACATATGTGTGACGATTTAGTGCAAGTCAACTTTCACACTAATACATTTTTGTTAGAAAACACATATTTTTCTCTCAGTTTTAGTCGGAGCATCATTTTTAGTCAAAGAAAACTTATTGAAAATCGAACAAAGGGAACGATTTGGTGTTGCAGTGTGGGTCGTTTAAAAAGGAGGCATGGTGCATTTTTAGTCATGTGACCATGCCTTTCCCCGACGTTGCGGCAGCGTTTCCGAGTAAATAAACAGCGGGAGGAAATGACGCATCTGACTTGTTGCTCGTTCGCAACTTTTGTGAAACTGAGAAAAAACTAAAGTGTGGAAAATGCCGTTTTTAAATTTCGGATCCGGAGCCCACGTAGATGTAGCCTAAGCCATGTGGGGTAAAAAGAAGCATTGTTTTGACATGATGCTGAATAGAATCAAAAATCTTGTGTCACTCCAATAATTTTGCTTCACAGAGGGCACTATTCCTTTCTAAAGTGCCTTCTCCATGCTAAACGAACGGATTTTGGGATATGCCTTATCTGCTCTCCAACATCTTTCCCAAGGCATTTCAGATCCTTTCAGTCACTGAATGTAAGTCAAGAGTCTTAGGGAAGTGGTTAAGGCTCTCGGTTATCGAACAGAAGGTTCACGGTATTGCCAATCTGCTATTCGTGGACCCTTGAACAAGGCCCTTAAACATTGGTGCTCCAGGAGTGCTGTGTCATGGCTGACCCCAGTTTCCTAACATCTCTGATATGCAAAGAAAGAATGTTCCTGTGCTCTAATGTGACAAGTACAAAGCATCTTTCTACAGTACCTTTTTAAAGGGTATTATTTTGCCCAGATAATTCATCATGTCTCGTATCACATTTGTTGGCTTGGGCACCTTTCAGCTTAACCTTGTTTGTTCTGGGCTTGATGCCATCGCTGGCAATTATGTGTTTGGAATACTGGAGGTATGTTAACGTAGCATTTGTCACAGATCAGTTTCAGCCCTAAATGTTTTATTTTTTTTAACAGCCTGATAATGCTCCCTATTCTTTTTTTCTTCCTGAATTTTCATTTAAAAGTACCACAGCTCTTTTCCCGCCTGACCGGGCCGGGTCCTGAGGAAATCCCTAAAGGAAAACCTGATAAACCAGAGTCTGCCCACTGGAGTTAGAAAGGTGGTTAACTTGGCACAGCTGACATCCGCTTGAGTTTGCCAAAACGTCTGAAAAGGCATGCGAATGTCAAGTGGTCACTGATACTTGAGAGCCTAGAGGCGATCATTTCCTGATATTTAGGCAATGATGGACTGTAATGATGTAAATGTAATTGGTTACTGTATTTGCTGTAAGTAGCTTTTTTTTCCAAGTATCTCTACTTTACTGAAGTATTTATAGGGGAGTGGTAGCTCCAGCAGTTAAGGCGTTGAGTTACTGATCGGAAGGTCGGGGGTTCAAGACCCGGTATCGCCAAGCTGCCACTCTTGGGCCCTGGAGCAAGGCCCTTAACCCTCTTTGCTCCGGGGCGCCGTATCATGGCCGACCCTGCCCTCTGACCCCAGCTTCTAAGCAAGCTGGGATATGCAAAGAACAAATGTCACTGTGCTATAATGTATATGTGACAAATAAAGGCTATTCTATTCTATTCTTCTATTCTATTTCCATTTGAATTTTTACTCAACATTTTGCGAAATCAGTCATTCCTTTTTGTTAATAAGTGGGTAAAAACTGGTCAAACATGCAGCAAGCGGAACATTTTGAGAGGAATAAATGATGTGATGATAAATGATGATCAAAACTGTGGAGATGTTAGTGGACTTTAGGAAACACCCCTCAACTCTACTCCACCTCGCAATATCCGACTGCCCTGTGTCATCTGTGGGGACCATTAAGTTTCTGGGCACTACCATTTCCCAACCAAGACCTAAAATCCCCCCTCTTCCCTCTGTGGATCTTCCAACTTTGTCTAGGCCTGCCTCTGGATATTGTTGTCTTTGTTTGGAGGCCACTCTGTGCAGCTGGGGACGGTTTCTTATCAACGCCTTGGATGATTCCATGAAATTCCAGAGTAAGAACAGGAGCTTTGTGGATGGATTTGGACTGTTGTTAATGTCGACAGTCTGCTACATTGACTCAGGACTACAGTTTGCTTCTAATCACCATCAATGTACCCCACAACATTGTATATCTGCAATAAATGGACATTCGGTGCAACCCAGATGAGGATGGGTTCCCTCTTGAATCTGGTTTCTTTCAAGATTTCTTCCTTATGCCATCTCGGGGAGTTTTTCCTTGCCACAGTCACCACTGGCTCACTCATTAGGGTCAAACTTACACTTATAAAGGAAATATTTACTTTTTATCACCACATTATCTGTGTAAAGCTGCTTTGAGACAATGTTCATTGTTAAAACCATAATACAAATAAAAATGAATTGAATTGAATTGAAATGGGAGTCCAACATAAACTCCATTCTTATAAAGGCCCAGCAGAGGATGTACTTTCTACGCCAATTAGGGAAGTACGGCTTGCCACTGAAGCTGTTCATACAGTTCTACACTGCAGTCATTAACTCAGTCATGTGCACATCCATTACCATTTGGTTTGGAGCAGCGACAAAACAGGACAGGAACAAACTGCAGCTAACAGTTGAAACAGCGGGGAAAATGTTGCCCCCTGCCCACTCTCCAGGACATGTACTATACAAGAACTAGGAAACGGGCAGGAAAAATCACTACTGACTGTTCGCACCCTGGACACAAACTCTTTTAAGTCCTCCCTCCTGGCAGGTGCTACAAAACACTGTTCATCAAAACTGCCAGGCACAGGAACAGTTTCCTCGGACAATCACCCTCATTAACAATTGACCTTGATTACATGCCCTGCTTCATATCTATAAGTTCTGCATTATAAACGGTCACTCATCACTTCATCCCCATATGTTACACACAATATTACTGCTGTGTATTGTACAAAAGTCCTAAAGTGACCTCTTTATCTTCTGTGACGCACAATACTGCTATTTGCACTACCATGCACCTCCCACTCTTTAGATCTGTCACATTCTTTGCATATTTTGTTCTTATTTCGTCTGTATAGTCCTGTATATTATAAGCTTTAATATCATCCTATTAATAGATCAGTGTGCTGAGAGTCACATGCAGGGCTTTTTTTCACGTTAATTGAATTGATTGAGCGAAGAGTCTTGTGACAAAAATGATGATAACATTATAGCCATAATAAATCATAGCACGTTGGATCCTTAAATATATTCAAAGGCAAATACTCTTGTCCTTTTACTCAAGTGAACGATTAAAGGGAGCCCTTTTCCTGGAGCCATATTTTATCTAGTGCATCTCACCTACATGGTTTGTGTACTTTGTCCATCACTGTATTTAGGATAAGATCTTAATAGTCTCCCAGTTAGAGAGCACAATGACTCCAAAGACATCCTTGGTAAATTCTTCCACTTTTTGTGGAACTCCAGAGCTATGCCAAGTGGCACACTAAAAAATCGTTGCCAAATGTTTTATATTTCCACCCAGACGTAAAATTTTCCAAAGCTATAGGAACCTTGGAGTTCTATCAAATGTTAAATGTGATATAAATGGATTTGCCTGCTCCTGTGGCTCTTTAAACTGGAGCCATCCTCAGCTTCATTCAAGTGTCCATCAGTAATCAGTTGATAAACTCGATAATGATGGAGCCACAGCATAATGAATGAATATCCGGTCTTATGTGGAATATCTGGTCAAGAATTATTTTCCCAACCTTTGGGTTGCTCGTTCTGGATAAACGAATGGATTTCTGAATGCCCCCAATCCGCTCAGAGCAAAATGTAATAAAAGAAGGCTGATAATTAAAATAAGTGTAAAAATTCTTCCGACAGTTTGAATGGACTATTAACTGTAGTCCCCTCTAGCATTTTTTTATACGCATTCTATGTGAATTGAAACTCAACCCATACAGAATGGGTACATATTCATATTTTTATTTTACAGATATTGAAATATAAATCTCATACATGTACATATATATAAAACACACATTCAACATATAAAAATGGCTATTTTTATGTATGTGTTTGTGTGGGTGTCTGATAAACTAAGATAATACATGAATCTACTGTAAAACATAAAATGTACTCATAGAATAACTTTTCATACTTTATATATCTACCTTACATTTTCTTAATTCTATTTAATTTAAATTAATTTATTCTATTAAATAAATGGTCAAAAGAATTTCATTTTCAAGCATTAATTTTAGCAGAGATCAAAAGGAAACAAATCTAGCATTAAACACAAGGTAACAAAGTTGTTACATTGTAGTAACAGTGAGATTTTATTGCACGGTCTAGTAATTATTTTGCATAATAATATTTACAATTAATAATATTATAAATAATATTTTCTCCTAATTTGGAACTTGAAACACTGCGTTCAAGTCAAAAAACAAAGAAAAAAAAAAAGACATGAACCCTTTTACAAAGAAATTACACAGGTAAAGTTAAGTTTAGTAATAATAAAAATAACATAAAAAAAAAATACATACCGTAATTTAGTGATTGTCGCAAACCGGAGTCAAAAAATTCAAAAATGTGGAATGATGTAACACCTACAAAGTTTTAAAAATGCTATTATTATTTTTAAAATAATAAAACGAACCTCGAGATGACACGTAATTCGCTTAAATATGATGCATGTGGTCGATCTTACAATAATTAGAGATACAAATATTTGCTAACGGATTTGTTTGAATGTGAAATCCAATAAACATTTTTAGTTAGAGAACATCCATGTGTGTTTGAGAGTTAGCACATTGTCATGTTGTTGTGTCATTGTTACGAAATCTGTAAAACACGATGCATGTAGATAGTCGACAGTACATCTAATTAAAAGTCTAACATTTAAGTATTTTTTGGCTCAAATTAAACTTGAGTACAAAAGTATTTTCCTTCAAATTGAATCTGTTTTTGTTTTGTCTGGTATGTCTTGTATAGTCTGTTTTTGTTTTGTCTGGTTTGTCTTGTATAGTCCAGGTTGAATGCATAGTGTTATTTATGTTTGTACTTTGAGAGTCACTAACAGCTGGAACCAAATTCCTTGTGTGTGTCAACACACTTGGCCAATAAACCTGATTCTGATTCTGAAATGTATTTAAGTATCCAAACTACTTTCGGATACAATGTTTATTATGGCTATAATGTCCCTATCATCATTTTTTATCACAAGACTCTTCGCTTTATCAACTATGTGAGACTGTTGTTACACTCAGCACACCGATCTTTTAATAAAATATTAATGAGTCAAACACTGATTATCTATTTAAATTACCATAAGCCTAAAACCTGTGTCAACACACTTGGCCAATAAACCTGATTCTGATTCTGAAATGTACTTAAGTGTCCAAACTACTTTCGGTTACAATGTTTATTATGGCTATAATGTCCCTATCATCATTTTTTATCACAAGACTCTTCGCTTTATCAACTATGTGAGACTGTTGTTACACTCAGCACACCGATCTTTTAATAAAATATTAATGAGTCAAACACTGATTATCTATTTAAATTACCATAAGCCTAAAACCTTTTGTTTTTTATTTCTCTCAAAATGTTCTGCGTGTATGATCATGCTTGACAAGTTCACCGATTGGTTGTTTCCACTCATAACTAAAAAAACAAAAGACTGATTTTGCAAAATATATTTGAGAAAATATTCAAATTTTGCTACTTAACATCAAAAATGAATTGCATTTATTTTGCTCTCGACCAATGCACATGACGGCCTCAATTTTGACCCCAAACCGAATGTTGTACCTTCATCGGGCTCACACTATTTTATATAAAGGACCTACTTATTACCTCAGGCACAAGATGGTAGAACAGAACAATGCAGAACAAGTTCAGGCGGATGATCAACTAGCACCTTTTGCTCTCCACTATCTTTGTAGTCTTCATGCTGTTGGACCTGCTGTGGGCAGAACGTCTGGTGATTCAGGTGGCACTATCAGTGACTCAGCCCTCAACAAAGAGAGTATGACTGAATACAGTGGGAGCTTGAACAAAATCCGTGACCTCCAGTCGATCCACCTGTCCTCCCACCTGCACACTTAGCTGTTTTATCCTGGTGTGGCTCATTGTGCCTTAAATGCATTATTTTTTATTTTTTTTTAGCTAATAAGATAATAAAAATGTTAAGAATTTCTTCACAAACTGGTGCAGACTAATAGAGTGGGCAGCTAAAACGTTGGTTGGAATGGTTGGAATTCCAATCCTTGAGTGGAAACTTTAATACGATGAAGCGAAGGCTTTCATGTACGTCCTTTAAAGTATCCATACAGCCTTCGGGCTGAAGCGGTTCCGAGCCCGACTTCATTTTTAGTGCCTTTACTGTGACAGCTAACCCTATAAAGCACTAACTTTCACCTCCAGTGCATATTTAAGGATTAAACCGGAATTATACTGATCTTACTAACGTAGCAGTGGCTTCTTCTGATCGGGAGAACTTTAGTTTTTGTGTTTGTTTTGCTGAGTTATGTGCTTTTTCAAGAACGAATCATAACCTGGATTGTGCAGTTGACCTGGAGCACCTGTCAATCCTACAATGTTTCTTTATCCTTAAACAAGATACCAGCTATGCACATCAACGGTATTTGAACTGAAATGCAATTCAACCTCAAACAAAAAGTCATAGAAGTTCTAATCAACAAGGGCCCATTTTGTTGGAGTTCATGCTAAAAGGGCAGCAAGAACAACTGCAACCACTTAGCTTGCTCTTCAACCCTTACCTTATGAGACCTAACAGCAAGAGCTTGAACTTTGCCTGGATACGCTTTCCAAAGGATAAATCCAAAACACTCGCTCACCGATGTCTCCTTCTTCCTATTTATTTTAGGAGAACAATCCTCATATCATACTGTACGTAACAGCCGACCTTGGATTATGTGTACCGGAATTGTTTGCGAAAAAACAGACATAAATAACAAGACCATACATTTAGCTTATCGACAAGACCATTCAAGACAATACAGATTAAAGGAATCCACAATATACAGAGTATATGACCAATCAGCAATTTGCATAAAGTGTGATAGTGCATAGTAGTGTAAATAGCACTAGTCACCTATACAGTATTGATCTTGTGGGTTGGAAACTGACACATTTGCAGGGTGGCTTTTACTCCTTTTTCTTGAAATTCTGATATAATAATAATTAGTAAATAGTCAAATATTCTTAGACATATAACAGAAGCTTATGATTTGTTATATTGCTCTGCTTTGACTAGTTCATATGTAAATACTATAAAAATGATCTTTGCTATCACACAAAAAAAAAGAAGCTGCCAGTCCTGGATTAAAGAAAAGAGCAAGACAGCTTTATTGCAGTCAGTCAGCATGTCCTACAAGCTCTTAGGAGGCTGATCCCATACAGCAATGGCACAAATCGACCGACACTAGCAAGTACAAATTCCCATCTAAAAAAACCTCACGTTTTGTACTTTGATCACTTACATATTTCTCCTCTACTTTTAAAGTCTTATTAACCTCATTTGCATATTCCATCAATTTCCTATTATTTATTGGAAGTCTAGCTAATCCCCTCCTTGTCCTTGTTACATATGTCATTTTCTTCTTTTCTGATACCTGGTTCAAAACAATTGTTTTTCTTGTGCCCAGACAAAACGTCTCCTTTTTTCTGATACAATACCCAGTTTAAAAAAAACATCTTGTTTTTCTGACCTTCGACGTCTAAGTGCTATTTCTTTTTCATACGATTCTATTAAGATTAACTTTCTTTGAGTATATACAGTTGAAAGCTCGCATATTGCTTAGTGCAAAAGACAAGGTTGCGTTATATATGTTAAGGGCCTTGCTCAAGGGCCCAGCTCTGGCTGTTAAACTCACGACCTTAGGATCCGATGCTGTAAGCACTGAGATACCAACTGCTCAGTGCAGATTATGTACAAATCCCAACCTTGCATAAAACAAGTCAAGGCTTATGAGTTATCTCACTGGCAAAGTTCCTACATCTGTAACCAACTATAAACCATCACCTAATTAGATATAAATCAAATCTCTTTGGGGTTTAAGGCAAATGCTGATTATTTCTTATCTCGTTGAAGCAGCCCTCGTCGTAGTATCTCTTTCTGAGATGAGTTTCTCCATTGAACTGTTTAAAATACTGATATTTAACTGAAAAGAAAGTGATCATTTATTCACTATGCATAAAACAGAATCTGTTAAAATGCTCCACTTTTTATTTATTAGTGTGAAACGGAATGTGTTTAGATCAGACACCCTTATACAAATAGCGTTTTATATATATATATATACTGTTTGTGTCTGGCAAGTCTGTAAATCAAAGAACTAGTAGATACATATAGATTAATATTAATTGAAAGAAAATTGAGGGGGCGTGGCCAATGTGGTTTAATAGTTAGTATTAGCTAAACCTATAACTCTATAATGTACTATACATTGAATATACCATGGCGGCTAAGTGGTTAAGGCTTTGGACTATAATTCTAAAGGTTGTAAGTTCAAATCTTGGCCACACCAACCTCCCACTCCTGGGCCCTTAACCCTATAGCTGCTCAGGGGTAGAATTGAGAACAATGTCAAGTTGGGTTTTTTTCTATCGCGCTTTTTACAACAGACGTTGTTTCAAAGCAGCTTTACAGAATTTATATAGAGACTTTATATAGAGACAGATTCAAGAGCAGTGTATTAAGGTGCAAGCCAAAATTTGAGTGGAAATTAATGTTGCAATTATGGTTGAGGATCTGCAGTTATCTCATTTTTTTATCATATTACATGGAGTATGTATATTTTCAGTACTGTATTTATATATACACATTATATGGGAAGAAAGTCAGAACATCTGAATTTTCCAGGCATTTCGGGTCCTTCATCAAACTGTTACCACAGAGTTTTAGGTACACAATTGTATAGGACACCTTCAGGTTTTATAGAATGAAATGTTTACTTTACTTAAAGGTATAGTTTGCATGGGTTGAAGTAAAAAATATCTTGCATTTAAAGCATCCAATCTTATTGCACACCTCTAAAATAAAATTGGAATGCTGACTGCAGCTCAGGTCTCCTCACGTCCTCGTAAACCAGTACCCGACTTTACTAACACTCCTGTGGCTGAATGAGCACAAATCTCCACAAATTTTGCTGGAGACCGAATGGGAATAAAATATGAAATGGTCTGTTCAATTAGCGCATATCATTCTAAGGTGTGCACAAATGTGTTTTTATATCGTGCATGTATTTATCCATTTGCGTCACTATGTATACTTTTCGACTGCTGGGTAATCAAGAATCCGGTCGCCACGCGATTTGATAAATCACTGCCAGACAGATTAAGATGAGGAAGCTCGCTTGGCCTTGGTGCTCGCTTGAGTCGTGCGCGAAGGCTAACCTTCAGAAATGTCATCCTGCCACTTATAGTGACGGAAAACACTATGAGGCCAGAGACAAGTCTGTCGATAATCGGATCGCACCCCGGGCCCCTTCTCCACTTCAACCTTCCTCGCTCAACTCTCGCAGAATTCTTAATCCGTTCCCCAATCAATGGCCGAGTGCCACGGCGTCCACGCGATTGTTTTTAAGTCATTATTAACACTAACATTGTTAGCATGGTTGATTGTCAGTTTTCAACGCTCAACTCGAACTTCAGCTATTCCGCATAACGAAATAATGAATGTGTCTTGTACGCAAGGAAGCGTAGGGCAAGAGCGATGGCTTTTGCTTGAACTCGATTGTGCAGTTGTGAATCCGAGCCCAAGTTTGCATCGCAATATATACCGTTCTTTCGTCCGAGAACGGATGGGAAAGGAACAAGCTTGGTATGGCGCATGGGATGTGTGAATAACAAGACTTGACATAAAGCTTTCCAAGGACTGAGTGGCATTTGCAGAAAGAGCAGAGATTTGGCCTTAATGAGAGGTTTCACTGCTTAACCTTAAACTTACCAAGTTTAGTAACTACTAAGTACCAAGTTCCAGCTCTTAAACGATCCTGAGCACTAAGCCAAATCTATGAAGATATGCTTTACATGGGTTGGAGTCAAAGACCTAAACCCTCTTGAACACCTTTGGGATGAATTGGAACTCTGATTGCACCCCAGGTCTCATCAACTCATCTACATCAGTACCAGACTTTACTAGTCACTTACAAGTTTTTTCACTTTTCACATTGTCATTATGGGGTATCGATTGTAGAGTTTTGAATAATGAATTTAATCCATTTTGGAATAGGGCTGTAACATAACATGGACAAAGTAAAGCACTGTAAATATTTTCCGGACAATTATAGTTATATTTCATGAATTCTAAAATATAATACAGCGCTCTCCGTGCAGCGCAAGCAAGCAGCACGTGGCATCAGTAATTTGCCCCCTAGAGGCCGCTCTCGTGATGACAGCGGAGCCGGAAAAACTATTGGTGTGGATTTTTGCTGATATATGTAGTTCAACAAATACAGATATGATACGAGTAAAACATGTTTACAAATATTCTGAATATTCATATATTAAATTAATATTCATATATTAGTAGTTTGGGGACCCATGCTTTATTATTTAGTATAGGCATATATTAATGAAGTTACCAAAGTCATTAGAAATCTGGCTTTAAAAAGATGTTCAAGTTGAACCAAGATGAAGAATTGAAGAATGAAGAATTAAACATTTTTGCTGTATTATATTAGCAATAATCTGCATTCTTTTGTTTGTTTTTTATTGTTTATTAGAAAGCCAAAAATTCAAGTGTATATACTCTAAATAGTGTTCGGTGCCCAATTCTGACTCAGCCATGTTTCCAATAAGACTCTAAGATCCCTAAAGCATTCTAAAGTCGGCCTCCGTTACATTAAAACGACTTGCGCTGACCCCGTCTTTCCTTTTTCTTTTTTCCTCCAGTCTGGGTTATATGAAAGAAAAATCTCATTCTTTATTTATACTTTAAATTTAGACAACTTTGGGACCTTTTTCCTTATAAATATAATCCCCCCCCTTAAATCACTGTGGTCATGGGACTGGGAAGATGGTAACTAATTTTGAGATGTCATTTTAGATTGGCTCGCTTTTTCGCTCCGAATGGACGAGGAACTCTGAGCATTGGCGAGTTCTTATTTCAGCACATCCCTCTTAATACCAAGCAGCAGATAGCTGGAGAATATCCAGTGTTTATAAGCAGGGGCAGGATGTGTGAGTGTAAAAAAAACTAAGGAAAAAGTTTGTTTGAGGCAAATCATTAATGTGGAATCAAAACCAGAATGAACTCCAAGGAGTGTGTCATGGTGTGCTGGTGATGTAAAAATTTTTTTTTTTAAATAATACTATAATAATAATAACTATATTCTTTGTTCAGTTTTGAGTAAGGCTATGGAAATACTCATGTTGGTGATGCAAGGCAGTGGTCATCTTTCCCGAACAAGTCTATAATGCAGGATTGCAATATGGTGGTCCTTGTTGATGGTGTTAATGCAACATATGTTGAACAATGTGGGTAACGTAAGTGTTGATGGAAGCAGTTCAAAGATGATGGTGGGTCTTTGGAATTGTTGATGAGGTCACTTTCAGTTGAAATGATGCTGGTTTTGTGATTTGAGGTGTCGGTCCGTGCCTTTTGCCAATAAAAGAATCATTCCCAAAAAAAAAAAAAAATCTAAAGGAACATAAAAAAAAAAGTTCAAACTCCATTCGTCAATCGAACGCTTGAGAAACGTTTCGAAACAGAAGGACTTTTTCCATGATTGTGCAATAAACTAAAATAAATAATCAGAAATTGGTAAGCATTGTCTCTAGACACTTTTCATATTACGAACTTTCACGGATACGAAGAAACAAGTCCTTAAAGTGAAATTTGAGTCGAAAAAATGAAAAAAGTGGAAGAGCCGCCGCGAGAGAATTTCTTTTTTATTAATAAAAAATAAAATGTGTTCCTTAACACAAAATATTCTATACAGTATTTAGATTAGTTTAAGTATATTTTATTGTTTGTTTGATAGTATTCATCTCTCTTACATCATATCATAGGAGATAAACAAATTCATGGCACGATCGTTCGGGAATGTAACTCGTTCGTACGTTGGGAAGCGTCTGTCTTGGGACACCTGATTTTCCCAGCCACGTGTGGTTCATTCCCAAACTGTTTTATAAAACGTCTTTGAATGCAGTAGCATGAAATTTTCCCTTTACTCGAACTAGGAGACGTAAACTTGTCCCAGCATGGCAATGCCTCTGTGCGCAAAACAAACTCCATGAAGATATGCTTTGCATTGGTTGGGCTGTAAGATCTCCTGCTCGAGAGCTCTGACCTTAACCCTACTGAAGACCTTTGGGATGTAAGTGCCAAACTGCACCCCAGGAATCCTCCCCTCACCAACATCAGTGGTCTTTAATAAACCCCTTGTGTTTGAAATCAGCACAAATCTCTACCAGGACACTCCGAAATCTAGTGGAAGATCTTCCCAGACAAGTGGAGGACACTATAAGAGTATAATACCATACTTAGGACCACATTTTGGCAATATAATGTATGTAATGTATATAATGTGGGTGGCAATAGGAATCTTGTTTAGGGTTCCGGAGCCATTTGTGGTTCTTCCGCGAACACAAATGTACACCAAGAAGACCTGTTCTTGCATGCTAATGCTCTGAGGACAAAAAGCCAGCTCCATTAAGATATATGTTACACAGTGTAGAGTAGACGATCTCCTGCGATATAGCTATGAACCCTATGGAACACCTTTCGGATGAATTTTTCATGCTGACTGCCCCCCCATGCTTCCTCCTCTCACCTACATCAGTACCTGAGTTTACTAATGTCCTCGTGTTTCAATGAGCACAAATCAGAAACATCATCTCAGAAGAGTGGAGGTCATAACAGCAAATCAAGACTCATTGAGCAATGGGAAGGTTTAAGAAGCACATAACAATCTTATGGGCAGGTGTCCACACACATCTTTTCCATATGGTGTGTATTGGACATGTATTTGTTCAAGAGGTGGATGGTTCAGGGTGAGAATCTCTTCTTATAACATATTAGAGTTGTGGGAATTTGAGTTGTGACACATCTGAGATTGGACTTTTTCTGTATTTTATTAGAACAACAATCATTTAATGAACCAGGCCACGAATGGATAGATCAGCCGTGTGTGTGTGTGTGTGTGTGTGGCCTCAACCCGAAATGTTCTACTGATTGCCTCATTGGTGATCTCAACAAGGTGTAATTGATCAGAACTCGACTCTACCGCTTTCACATTCTCGGCACTGCGAAAGATCTACCACCGATTGGGCAAGTGTATTCAAAAAGAGTGATTATCTGCCCTCTGAGGCTTCTGCAGACAATCACAGACACAGGGTTATTTTTTTCTTCAGTCCTTTGCCAGCACCAGACTTTACTTCGGCGCTGGAGATCCAAGCGGCCGTCTAGACGTGATGGAGTTTTCTCAACACTCATTTAAAACATTTATTTTAACAATCGTGTCTTCAGAAGGACGAGCATCAATTACATCACATCAATAGTTTATTTGGTCTGGTTTATGAACCCATATGCTTTTATGTGACCCTCGATGCTCCTAAAGAAACTGGAACCTTATTGTTCCACATATAATATATTGAAACATATTTCCTGGCTTCTAACCCAATATAATCAACAATGGCTGGATGTCAGTCTGAGCCATACTTGTCTTCTAAGTAAAGGTTTCTCCCGTCATCCTCGAAGATCCTGAACCCTACAGAATCAGCTCCAATAGTCTTTTGCCAAAATCATCCATTCTAGTTTCAATGCTAATTATTTTTGTACTGAGAAATGCTCTCACATCGATAGCTCCATTTAGGTTTCATTTACCCTCTGGCGAAATGTTCGAGCTTCTTGATAAAGTGGTTTCTCATCAGCACGGCCCATTCGTTCCGTACTGTTTCTCCGGCTATGGTACGATAGCGAACTTCTAAATCTACACAGATGCACTTGAAGAAGGTCAGAGCTGTTGTGAAAATTGTATTTAACTATAAAAAAAATGTAATCGAATTTTGTTTGTCACATAGACATTCAAGCAGAAAACGACGTGGAGTGAAATGCTTGTTACCTCTGTCCAACGTGTAATAGAAATAGAAAATGTAGAAATAAAGCGAATAAAAAATAAGAAAATGTACTATATAGTATAAAACACAATTATAAATAATAATAATATTAAGACCAATTATATATATATATATACAATACAGACCAAAAGTTTGGACACACCTTCTCATTCAAAGATTTTTCTTTATTTTCATGACTATGAAAATTGTAGATTCACACTGAAGGCATCAAAACTATGAATGAACACATGTGGAATTATATATGGAATTATATACATAACA
>MU551531.1:5587369-5623355 GCA_024362625.1 Silurus asotus
TTGATGCCTTCAGTGTGAATCTACAATTTTCATAGTCATGAAAATAAAGAAAAGTCTTTGAATGAGAAGGTGTGTCCAAACTTTTGCTCTGTACTGTATATATATATATTTATTTTTATTTATTTTTATTTATTTATTTATTTTTCGCAGTTCAGTTTGACCATTTTTAGTAAAAATCAAAACTTAAAAACGCAATACTTTTATCCTTTCTTTGAAAAAACATTTTATAAACTCCAATGAAAAATATGAATCTTTTTATTTTAATCAATAAACGGCCGCCAAGTCTCAACTCAAGCACCAAAATCTGCCACGATGCACACATCTGGCAATTAAAACCGTCCGTGTGGAAACGCAGCAAAAGTTCAGTTACGCAATTTAAAGCGGCATAATTACTTTTAAATACTTATAGTACAGAAGTAGTTTTATGAGCTGCGCAATCATCTGAAACTGTAAACAAGTTTGTCTGTTTGACCAACTGTCTCAGTGCAAAGAAAAAGAAAGTAATAGGAACCTGGTATTTCTGTTATTTTTTTCATGAGTGCAATAGATATAAATAAGTCCTTTGAAACATTTCTAGTCTTCATGCTCTATATTGAGTTTGGTTTCACTAATAATAAAGTTGCAATTAATCACGATTAAATAAAAAAATAATAATAAATAAATAAATAATAATAATAAGAAGAAGAATTTACAAAAAAAATGGGCTTTGCTTGAAATTTTGGATCCTCCTGGTCCATGTGTAGGAAACATTTCATGCCGAAAACATCCAGTACAATTTCCTTCATGGTCATAGGGGACGCACGTATGGCTGGAAGAGGCAGGTGTCCCAATACTCTTGTCCATAGAGTGTGTAATTAAAAATAGACCTCAAAGCATGTCTTAACAGGAAGTTGACACTTCCTTATCCAATTTTCGTCAATCAAACAGCGTCCTGGTCCGTCATCTTTGTTTAATGTTCTAAATTACATTTTGATTGGTTGCTTGTGCAAAAAAAACACAGTTTGGAGTCTAAATTTAATTAGGCGAAGGGATGTTTCACAAGTTAATCAGATACATTTCCAGACCACTAATTAAAAATAATTATTAACACACACTTCCCACAGGACAGGACTCAGGTAGTCGTATTTCTTTTTTTTTTTTTTTTTTCCCGGCGACATTAATTATGAGCCTAGAAATCATTTAATGAAGTTTTCCGTGCCAAGCGTGACATGACCAAAGGAAAATAATTGTTTTGCTCTGCACTAGTGCATTCATATATCATCTAAAGGGACCGTCTCGCTGTCACATGCACAAACCACCAACTTGGAGGAAATTATAGATGTGGATAAATGAAAAAGATAAGCGTAGCGAAATAAGGAGTTTAAAGTGAGCATGTGAGCTTATCGCCCAACAAACCAATACGGTGCCGGGGGGGGGCGCTAATGCGTTCACTTTTAGGGGTTCTGCTGCGTTTCTTTAAACTTTAAAGGGATGAAAGATAACGTTGGTATGCACAAATGCTAAATTGGCAGACGGTGACGAAACAAGGGAAAATGTTTTTAACACTAATGCAAGGTAAAGCTACAGTTTGTGCATAAACATTACTAAAACATTCTGCCAGTTAATTATATAATTATTTTATCAAAGGATTTCTGAGGATTCAGACCTTTTAGGGGAACAAACTGATGAGTTTATAGTTGCTCACACACTTACCATCGACTTTTTATAGAGAAGATTGTACAGGTTTATACCTTCATCGGTCATACATCTGGCATCAGTCACACGGGAGTCAAACACATCACGTTTTCTGAAGGAAAAAAAAAACGTGATCTCAGTGACTTGCTGTTTGGTTGATGGTACCATTTGGGCTCCTTTGTGCTTTTCAGTCTTGTAATAATTTCAAAAAATTGACCTGAACCATAACTAAAGCTTTTGAGCCATACTGTGTCCTGCTGTAACATCATTGGTTGGTTGGATAACTAGAGCAATGGGTTACTGTTCTAAAACACAGGCATTTAAACCCCCAGGATCTCCAAGTTCTCAAAATTAGGCCTTTAGGGCAAGGCTTTTAAACCCTCACTTCTCCAGAGGCGCTGTATCATGGCTGATACAGCACCCTGACCCCAGCTTCCTAACACCAAAGACAAAAATTTTACTCGGGTGTAGTGTATGTGTATGGTATATACACTACGCAGACTCCAGACCATAAGATTCGACCCCAATTGCTGTTATTACAACCGCCACTCTTTTGAGAAGATGTTCCACTAGATTTTGTGGAGATTTGTGCTCATTCAGCTTCAAAGGTGTTAGTACATTCAGCTACTGATGTAGGTGAGGTGAGGAGGCCTGTGGTGCAATACCAAGTCATCCCACTAGGGTTAAGGTTAGATCTCAATCGCAGGATTTGGTTGTATACGATTATATACGGTTGAAATGACAGAAAAAGCTATATGACTTGAGCTGGCTTTGTGCACAGGGGTATTGAAATTTAAGTCTCCTAGCTAAGGTAAAGGAAAAATTTCATTTGACCACGTCCATAGCCGTCGACTACAATTGTGTGCCTCTAACTTTGTGGATAAACAGTTTAAAAAAGAAACCAAATATGGTTGAGAAAGTCATATAGTGTGTAAATGAACAGATGGACCTACTGAAGTATTGCTAAACAACATGGTTCATAGTGTTTGTTGAAGAACACAATGGACAAAGGATGAAACAGAGCCAAAGACTGGAGAAAAAAAAATCAGGAAAAGACCTGCACTAACGCGCACTACGTATCAGCTAAAATTATAGAACCATGAAATGGATGTTGAGATAAAATTCAACACCCACCGAGGGAAATGTAAGACAGCGAGAACCCTCGCAAAAATGTTTATTTTTAAGCACTATGTAGTTTGCCGGAGCTCAAGCCCCAGTGCACTTGGCCGGATGACAACTAGAACAATGTGTAGTGCATTCCTGTTCCTTCAGCCACTTAGAGTCTATAATGAACACCCAGACAGACATGTGTGTCTCGAATAGAAAGGAGGAAATATTTTCCAGCAACAGAAAGCAAATATTTATTAAAGAAAGATTTTACGAGACAACTTTCGCAGACACGAATGAAAAAATAGCAACAGCGACGTCGTAGGAAATTCCAACCAATAACGGTTTTGTGTATCATGTCACCATTTATAATGAACTGAATGATTCGTTGTAAATTCTCAAGTTTTTTGGCAGCTGACCTGAAGATTTGTGAAGGCCTTATGAACTTTTCATTCTACATTGAACCCCCATTTGCTTTTGTATTAACCTCTGCTCTTCTGGGAAGACGTTCCACTAGATTTGCGAAGATGCTCATTCAGCCACAAGGGCATTAATAAAGTGCTGATGTAGGTGAAATGAATAGACCTGTGGTGCAGTCAGTGTTTCAATTCATCTCAGTGTGGTTAAAGTCAGTAGGCTGCTGTAGATCTTCCACCCTAACCCATGTGAAGGATATCTTTATGGAGCTGGATTTTGATGGTGCACAAAGGCATTGTCATGCTGGAACAGGTTTGGATCCACTAGTTGATTTAAAGGGGTAACTAAAATGTAATGCAAGTGCATCCATAGACGTTGTATACAATTGTGTGCCTCCAAATTTGTGGTAGCAGTTTGGAAAGGAACCAAATATGGCTGGGGGCCCATTCCGTTGGTCCATATAGAGCACGTGTCCACCTATTCATTAGAATGTCTACATATTTGCACAATTCAAAGCCTTTCAATTATTGTTAGAACAGGTTGTAATAGCAGTTTTTTATTTTACCCCATCCAAAGACCTTAAGTGCCTCCAGCTTTGCGATAACAGTTTTGGAGAAGAACCACATATGGCAGGAAAGGTCAAGTGTCCCAATACCTTTTATCCATACAGTGTAAATGTAAGCGGCTCTGGATAAGAGCGTCTGCCAAATGCTTTAAATGTAAGCGACTGAATCAGGACACAAGCACATAATAATGTCACCCACCTCGGATCCGTAGTGTAGGCGTTGTAGTTGAATTGAACATCATGAAATCACTGATCTTTCCCCACTATCATAAGTGTAACAAAAAATCGGAGAGAGGATTAGTGCGAGCTCTGGCTGCGCCGTTTAATTGCACTCCAATGCAATAATCGATGCATTTCACGGTGTCTCTTTCATCGGCATGTCAATCGCATCTTTGCATTATTTAGCTTCGCCCAGGGGTTTTTCTCTTCGCCGCATACCTTTGTACTAATAATCGCTCATGCACTTTATAGAAATCCATTTTTTTCCACCCTCCTCCTTTCACATGACCCAATATTGTTCTGCCATTTTGGCTCAGAAACCAATCCCAATGGATGCCATTATGGATCAGCATTTTCACAACATCGTCCGAGCGAAAAATACACATCGTTATACTGTATATTTAAAAAAAAAGTCTAAACTTATTCTGTTTTGATATGATCCCAAAGAGAACAGATCATGCATCCTGGGTTAACACAGGGTCAGTCATGATATAGCACCATGGTATATGGTTAAGGGCCTTGCTCAAGTTAAGTGGCAGTTTGGTAATACTGGGGGCTGGAAATCCTGACCTTCCGTTTAGGAACCACATTTTCCCCCATGTTTGTTCTATAATTCTTCTTAACAGAGTTCTAGCCTGATGGTATCCCAAGTCTGTAACCGATTGAACCAGTGTCGATTTATTTTTTGATGGAGACTCAAAGCACTTTCCTACGTTGCTCTGGATAACGGCCTCTGCCGTAGATGTAACTTTCTCTAGATTTTTAGCCAAACCTGAGACTTCATATATTGCCTCAATCACTTTAACCTTCACTTGAATCCAACAAGCCTTGTGTGTCACACTTCATTTTTGTCTCTCAAGCTACCAGATTGAGTCCTTTGCTCTAGAATGTGATCATCAGCGACGCTGTTTGCCGCGATTGCTGATTTAATGCCTCTCTTGACATGAGTACATTTGTCATTCAGACCTCGATACAATGAATAAAGCAAAACACTTGAAACTAATTTACTGCCACGCTGAATTTCAGACCCACTTCGCTGTGAGGCAAACAACACTTGCACCCTGAGCCCCATTATTCTGTTGAGCAGATTTTCTGTCTTATTTATTTTTTGCATTGGTTAACTTTTGAAATAATACTACCAGTCTTGCCCCCTATGATGAGCCCCTTCCCAGCAACTCAGTAACTGTGAGTTTTGTAATAAGCACATCTTCATTTCGTCAAAGGTACCACGAGCTCTGGTTTGGTCTGTGATTCGCTAAACCTCTTTGCTAACTCTTCATTTCATCGATCTGTTTTCAGACGCTGCTATGACTTAAATCTGAATTGGAACTCTCTTTGTAGCCAGAAGTATGCAACTTTTGGGAATTTCAAACAAGCCAGTCAGTTTTTCACATACCAGGGATGTTGTTGGTTCTTAGAGACTTATTATACCTGCAGTCTGCTCTACTTGGTCAGTGCTGGTGATCACAATGCAGGCTCTGTTGCTGCCACATGGGACAGAGCCTGGTGCTGGAGATGTTGGGTCAATGATGAATCCATTAGGTGGTGCAAATCCTGGGGAAGTCACCACTGTTATCCACCTCGGACTAGTAGCGTTCAAGGAGTTCACTCTAGAGCCTTTCCACTGGTTAACTGGTTCTAATAACCTTGACTCTTTCGGAATAATATTTCACTAGATTTTGGAGCGTAATTGTTTGAATTGTTTGCTCAGCATTCCAATGTCATTTTATAAAAGTGGCAGCTTGGCGGTGCTGGGATTTGAACTCAAGACCTTCTGATCAGAAGTCAGTTGACCGCTGAGGTACCACTTCCTCAGTTCACCCATCTAAAAAGTTTTTGGAGTGTGCTTTTGGAGATATTTTACACAACGGTGTGCCTTCAACTTTACAGAAGAACCACATATGGCTGGATCTCTTTGCCCACCTGTCGTCGCAGTTTAATTGCATTGTTTTTTTTGTTTGTTTGTTTGGAGCATGTTCAGAGGTTGAGGCTCTGGGTTACTGATCAGAAGGTTGGGGTTTCAAGCCCCTGTGTTGCCTTGACCCACTGTGCTCAGGGGGCACTGTATCATATCATCATTATCATGAGTACAAAGCGCCTTTATTTCTTTAGCTTTTATTTTATTTTTATTATTTTAATCCGAACCATACTGTAAATCTGCAAAGCTACTGGCACAATGCGCCTTCTACAGGAGAGTTTATGAAACAGCATTTTTTTTTAGATTTCCAAAATAGGAAAAATATATTGGAATCTTTATTATAAGAAATTTTGCATCTCGTTACAAAGACATTATTTTTAACTGGGCTCTAGTTCACACAATTGTTTGTCAGTTTATATTTTTAAACTATAGAGAATACATATCTGCTGGATAACTTCTCCGAAGTATCTATCCACCTTACTGCTACAATTTAATTTCTTTTTAGTAACCAATGAGTGGGGAAAAAGGCACATATTTTCCCTAATCAGCTCCATGTAAATTTCAGCATTTCTTTGCCCTTTCTCTGTAATCTTTGTCATGGATATCCTCTCTGCCCCTTTAAACCCTAAGAGTTTTTCCCAGCAGTTTCTCCCAAGAACTGTTTAAGCACAGGGTTGAATTACATGCCTGAGAGACCAAAGATCAGGGGTCAAAGCGATGAGGGCACTTTTGAACGAGAAGCCATTTTGAAAAAGGGAAGGTGGGCAAAGCCTGTCAGATGAGCTTCACCTTCACCTCCTCTGTCATGTGCCGCCACCTTCTCGTTTTGATGTGCGCTAATTGTCTTTGAACTTTCGCCTGCAATGATTTCTCATCTCTGGCCGACTCTATTTGGTATCGCAGCTTTTCGCATGCATCGCGGCACGCTGTTAATGAATTTTAACAGTCCGAGGATTATAATGTCAGCAATAGGTCACGAATAGGTCACAAATGACAGATTTGTCTTGAAGCTGAGAGCCATTCATAATGGGGTCTTTGGAAAGTAGAAAAAAATCAAGTTTGCTTGGAGTGATTTGCCAACCGCTGGGCGTTTGCATGCGAATCGTCAGTGCAAATGTTTCGTTCGTATTCGCGCTAATAAAACATAAGTCACTAACGTTTTTTTTCTTGGAGACTCCCGTATGTATCCACCCCAGTCTCACGGCAAACGTGATCTATTGATTCTTGCTTATAGACCCCTCCCTCAAAGTTTTCTTCTTGCCACTGTATACTACAGATGCGTAAAAAAAAATTTTTAGTTTATTATTGATATTTTTTATCTTCAAGCACAATTACTCAACATTCAAGCAGGAGATTTTCTCCATTTTTACTGCTTTATATTCTGTCGGCTTCTCGCTACTATGATAAACCACTGGATCCTTCCAGTCCAAATACAGTAAATATGTTCTCCCTGTTAATTAAGGAGACTGCGTTAATTAGAGACACATTTATTACAGTATAACCCCAATGCTAACCGCATATTTTCTGCCTTATTCTCTGATAAAAATGGAGACAAAATATAAGCATTTCTGTCAGCATTAACCATGATCCTCAGCACAACTGCCTCCGTATGGCTCCATCTCCATAGCAACGGAGGCAGTCGTGCTGAGTGACACGAAAAATTCATTTTCATGAGTCAATAGATTAAAATTCATGAGAAAATCCCGAAATGCCGTGAGACTGTGTTGGTATTTCACCCCCCAGTTTCATTTTTTTTTTTTCTCCTTAGGAACTAATCTTAAATCTTAAACCTCTTTAGATGAATAATTACAACAATATTTTATTTCAAGTTTGTCCAGTTGCCAGCTCTTGTATAAATCCCATTCGCCTCTCACAGTTGGTGCAATATACAAATTTTAAATTTCAAGTTTGTGACCTCAACCTGGCAACCTCCAACCCAGTTGTGCTGTTAATGCACTGCATCTATGCAGGTAATAGTCAGAAGCCAACTCAACCATCAGTGGTAGAAATGGAAGAAGTGGTGTCAGCTGGATGGAAGAATTTGATTTCTTATCTCTAAGCCGTATAAACTTCTTGCCACTTTGCTCTAACATCAGCATTGGTGGGTTTCTTCAGGTCATGGTGTCCTTTTGGAACTTTTTCCCATCTCCACACAGGATGTTCAGAGCTCAGTCCAAGTGACCATTAGGTTCTTTATCTTCTCTCTTACTACGTCCCATCTCCCCTGATTGCTCAGTCAGGAACAAACTAATAAACAAATAAACAAAATCAACTACAAAAATCACCACTTTTCTTAGTCTAACAACATGCATCCAACATATTTTAAGAACTTGAGAGGTCCCAAACTCCATCAAAAGTCTTTTCTATTTATCTCTTAATATATGTTTATATATGTAATATCTTTATCATTGATATATTTACCATTTTTCTCTCAGCCAGTGTCCTATACTTGGTGCACACAAACTTTTCGCTTGAAGAATACAAATATTTATAAATATATATTCTTTTTTTCTTAACTTGATCTCTTTAGGATATAAATGAAATAAAAAGATTAAGTGGAATGTTAACACCAAGCATCTGCTTTATCATTTCTTTTACATCTTTCCCGAAATTCTTCACATTCTTATATACATACAAGGTTAAAGCATACTTTTAATTAAACTCGTTTTTATAATAAAAAAAATGTATAGACTTTTCTAGGATTCTGGTCTGACTGTTTCTGGGATACTGCGTGTAGAATATTAAGAAAAAAAAAATTTGAACGATTGTAGTATCAGGCTGCAACATAACACAATTGGGGGGGGAGTGATATGGGGTCCGAATATTTCCGAATGCGCCATTTGTAAAACAGGCCTAACAGGGAATCTCGACTCGGCTCCGTCTGACTGTTGCTTGCTTTTGCCCTCTGGAGGTAAAAGGCTTATCACTAAGAGTCCTGATTCTCCCTTAAACCTTCTTCTCTTGTCACATTCCCTCTCCATGTCGAAAGGCCCCGAGGCTTATCCGAGGTTTTTACCTGGCTGATAGACATCGGCAGGCTGCATTATGGCCGTCTAAGGAACAAGTGGCTCTTGCTTTTCCCAGAGTGTCTCTTTCTTTCTCTCTCTCTCTCTCTCTCTCTCTCGCTCTCTCTCGCCCCCCCCCCACTTTATCCTCTGTCTGTTTGTTACTGCTGAGCGCAATCAATAGCGCCAAATAGATTATGTAGGATCTTAATCTGATAGAAAAAAGAAAGTCATATTCCTTCTTGCAGTTGACTAATTGGACTGTCACATGCATTAATCATCTGTGCATAACCCTCTGACAGGCAGAGATATTAAATACAGGAGAGAAAGTCTCCCTTGCATTGTTAAGATTTGACTGCTGGCTATTGTTGATTAAAAACGTGTCCCTTTTTTTGAAAAAAAGAAAGAAATTGTTATTGCCCCGTGTGTGTATAAAAAGGGTGCAGTCACCAAACTTCATACATCCTATATAGAGTAGAGTATTTGTACATACTTTTGTGTATATAAATATATACATACACAAAGGTTTTCACTATATCTAGAAAAGTATTGGGTCACCAGACCTTTCCCTCTATATGTTGTTCTTTTCCAAACTGTTACCCAAAAGCTGGAGGAACTCACAGGACTTTAGATTCACTATAATAAAATGTAGCATTCACTTGAATTCGGAAACCCAAACCTGCTCCAGCATGGCTGTGCACAAAGTGAGCTCCTTGAAGATCTGGTTTACATGCTTTGGAGAGGAAGATCTTGAGTGGCAAGCCATAGAGCTCTGATCTCAAGATGAATGTGAACGCTGACTGCACCCATCACCTACATCAGCACCTGCTTTTCATGGTGGCTGATGAACACAAATATCCATAACCTTCACTCGAAAATCTAGTGGAACATCTTCCTAGAAGAGTGGAGAGAATTATAAGGGCCAATTGGGACTAAATATGGGATGTGACCCTCAAAAATCACATACCGTACTTATTTTCAGGTGACCCAATACTTTTGGAAATATAGGGTATATATTTATATATATAATACGTACGGTTCGGTATGTACCTCAGCTTTTAGGTGCCGGTTCGGTTCAATTTTGGTACAGTACAGTCTTTATTTTATTTTTATTTTTTTACGCCATTTATTATTGTTTACATTTTCAAATCAAGTTTAAATAAAACACCTGCTCGTTTAAAAACCGTATAAAAATAAAACCTAATAAATCAAATGAATGCAAAACACTTTTTATTATATTGACTAAATTCACTAAGCGATTAAAGTGGCACAAATGAAATCGATTTAACATATTTCAATAAATAGAAACATTTAATTGAATAGTTTGCATTTGTTAAATACAGATGTGCATATAAATCTGTTTGTGTGTGTGGGTTTGACATGAAATGTTAAACGTTTAAAAGACATGCTCCTAACTGTTCTATTTATTCCAGCATACTTCATTTATTTACTCCCTCGATATGCAGAATTGTCAGGATTTTCTTTTTGAGAAAAAATCTTGGAAATGTACATAAAGTGTGTCATCAAAAACATGGGCGATGACGGGAAGCGGCAGCGAAAAACAATCGTGTTTCCGCTAAATATATTATGGACAAAGGTATTGGGAAATGAGATTCTTTCCCAAAATGTTACTGCCGTCTTTGGATTCCCTCGAAGATCTACGTATAACTAGAAGATCCAAACCTATTCCAGCATGACAATGCCCCTGTGCAGCTCCATGAAGACATGCTTTACACAGGTTAGAGTGGACCTGGGACTTAACCCCAACCGTATTAAACATCTTTGGAATTAATTGGAATGCTGACTGCACCTCCACACTTCCTCCTCCATCTTTACCAGACTTTCCTAATACCCTTGTGGCTGAAAAATTTTAAATTGAAAAAATATGAATCAGAGATACCCGAAAACCATACTTGAGTAAAACTATAGATACCTCACGGCAAAACTTACAAGCTCAATCAAATTCCAATATAACCTGAGTAAAAGTCTGATATCTGATCTGAAATATCTGATTTTGAACTGTACATATTGAACGTAGGCTTAAAGCTCTACCGTGGTTAGCGAAAAGCCAAAAACAGATCAATCGTGAGGTTTTATTTCTTAAAATATAATCAATCCAACCTGCATGAACTTTACAATGTAGTAGAGCGATCTTCCAAAAAAGGGATCTTTGGATGAAACCTTCTTTCGGCTTCTTCCACTAGGGGTCGCCACAGCGGATCATCCGCATGTTTTTACGCTGGATGCCCTTCCTAACGCAAGTCTCCCCATTTATCCAGGCTTGGGACCGGCACTAGGGCTTGTGCAACCCTAATGGCTGGGGTCCGGGTCTGGGATCAAACCCAGGCCGCAGCGGTGAGAGCGCCGCATCCTAACCACGAGACCATCAGGGAACTTAAAAAAAAGGGACCTTTGATTGACAAAAAAACTTTGCAAGACAAATAAATTGTGAATTTAAATATAGTTGAGTAAATAGTATATCTAGTCATAATAAATGTGGTTTAGTAGAGTGTAAAAGTTCTTTGATACTCAGTAAAGCTAGTGTAAGTCTTTAAAAAGGACTTAAGTACAGTAAAAAGTACATTTACTTAAATACTTTACAGCCTTAACAGGAATCTTTTTGTTAGGTGCCCACAAACTTTTGCCCGAATAGTATTACACCAAAATGATCATCTTTTGGGTTTGAATTATTACTGCCCTTAAACAGAACGGTGTATCACGGATGATTATTACCCACAAAATGTATTATATGTCATTTATTTGGCAGGCGCTTTAATCCACAGTGCCGTCTAAGGAGACAGGATGGAATCCAAGAATATCACAAAGGAGCTGAGTATTAAGAATCTTGCTCAAGGGCTCAGCCGAGGTTTCACCGCTATTCCTAAGAGATAAATGCACAATCTTTTAATGACTCTCAAAGACTAGCAAAGCTCTAGTTCTACAGCGCTATTCTTGGGTAGCAGAACGAATAGGGGATAAACATAATAATGCTTCATTCGGGTTATTACTAATTGCTTAATAATCATTCATTAAAGCTCGATGAATTATAACGCTGCTCTCGCATGTAAACGTATCGGTTTGGTAATGAAGTCTAATGGCCCCTAATGTTCGGAAAGCTTTAAGAAACAACTAACGTACGTAAATGATTTGATTAGCACTGAAAAAATGTAATAAACAAACAAACACACAAACGAACCTCTTAAAAAACATTTGAAAATGTTATTTATCATTACAATTTTGTTACATACACAGCCATATGCTGTGTATGTAACCATCAAAAAGAATAGAATCTTTTTTTTCTTTTCATTTTCTGTGAAAAAAAAAGAAAAGAATGGTTGCCAGTGCAAAGGTTGGCAATGCATGTGCTTTAATGTCGATGCAAAGCGTGCGAATCAATTCTGTTTTATCTGGCGAGCATTTCGATACGTCACATGTCTATGCTTGCCGGTAATTTTTTTGAGTGGGCGGGGCCAAGCGCATTACATCATAACCTGGCAATAAAATTTTCATATTGTGCTGAGGGTTTTGACATGTCACACACATATATTTAATATAATCATAATTTTCTGAGTGGGCGGAGTCAATGACATTGCTACATTACGTTACCTGCCAATCGAGGTGGCAAAAGGGCGTTACCTGCCAAAAGGGCGGAGTCAATTACCACTATATTACCAGGCAATCGATTCTCCACGCTGTGCTGAGTGTTTAGACATGTCGCATGTCCATGTTGAGAGTTTTGCGATTTTGCCTATTTTGTTTACTCGTCATACCTCGTCAATTTAGTATTTAAAATGCGAGAAAATAAATTGCCTTGAAAATAAATAGAAGACGATTATAAACGCAGCAATTCTTGTCATGTATTAATTGTACAAACCCTGCGCCAATTAATGCTATTTAAAAAATCCCTTATTCACCCAAATGCCACCGACAATTTCCATTTCATTTGCTTTCAGAACAATCGATGCAGTCCTTTCAAATGACTCCACTACACGCCAGCCACTAATCAATGCATAATGAATACATGCTGGTGAGACTTCACGAGGTCGCAGGACCGGCCGTCTCCTGCATTTCCTACTGTAAGACAATATTAACGCTGATGTCTCCTTTAGACACGTTTGATTCAACGTGACACCCCGGGTCCTCGCAAAAATCCCTTCCTCAAATCGTTCTGTCCGTTCTTGTTATCCGAACACGATGGTACAGATAAATGAAGCTTTCGTGTGAGGCTAACTGATACGTATGGGTCGGTCCTAATGCTTTTTCTGGAGCTGCCATTAGTGTGATTCATATCGTTATTAATATTTAGTGAAAGCAACAGTAAAGTTGACCGCACTGATAAATCCAGCTTTAATACTGGAATTAGATCAATTATTTAATAAATCACTGGACAATGTTGAAGGAAATCCGAATGGAGAATTGGAAAAAAACAAACAGGATTTGGTCAAGATATTTTAAAGAACATGGACTGGGGGAAAAAAGTCTACTAGGGGTATAACGATGTGTTGCTGTAGCTTTTCTTCAGAGAGGTGGTGGTGACTTATTGGTTAAGGCATTGGACAATGGATCGGAAGGTCACAGGTTCAAATCCCCCCACCACCGAGCTGCCACAGTTGGGCCCTTGAGCAAGACCCTTAACCCTCCCCTGCTCAGTTGTAGGTCGCTCTGGATAAGGGTGTCTGCCAAATGCATGTAAATAAATGTAAATGTCTTCATTATTATTAACATTGAAACAGGAGTTAGCGCTTTCTCTCATCATTTGATTGACTTATGAGCTCCTGCGTAGAAAAGCTACTGGTCAGGAACGAGAAATTCCCTAATAACAACCTGCTTAAGGCATTTTGGCAGACGTCTTCATCCAGGGCGACTTACAATTATTCCATTTTGACATCTGAGCGCTCAAATCCATGCTCAAGAGCCAGGAGTGGAAACGTAGTTGTGCTGGGATTTGAACTCACAATCTTCTGATCACTTAACCCAGCCAAGACTGATAAAGAGTAGAGGTCTTTGGCAAAAAAAAATAAAAAAATTGATTGAGACGTCCAAAGCTACAACTTACTAACAGGATCCTGAGCCCAGTCCTTCTTATTCATAATGTCTTCCTTAATTATGCCCACTCATACCAGCTGTCAAGGCAGCTCCCCCCAGCTTTTCCTAACAAACCTGGGCTTGACCCTAAGGAGCTCATTTATTTCAGACCTATTTTTTTTGGGGTGATCGGCATGAACATGTGCTAGCGGCACTTAGCATGTGAGACAGCTTAGCCTCTAGTTATCTTTGTGAGGTCAGTCAAACTTGGGTCAAAACCTCAATGTTTGCTGAACTCTCTTAAAAAATCACTGACTAACTTTGAATATATTTTTGTCCATGAATTTGTTATCAATAGTCCATTCTCTTTATTATTTACATAATTTCACTTTGGATTTCTACCCAAACAGATTTGAACAGCATGGGCTCTTGGTAGCTTCAAATTTATGTCTCTTGACGCTTTTAGTTTGAGATGAGATTATTTCCCAATGAGATTGGGACTTGCTTACTCTAAGGGCGTCCAGCAGGCATAGGAGAATTGGATAAATGAAGGGAAAGTGAGAACCCAATTTGGCTGGAAAAGTCCCAACATTTGGTCTCCCAAATACTTCTGTCCATATACATGACCTTTTTTTTTTCCTTCTCTCTTTCTATCCATATCTCCACCAAGCTTTATTTCACATGACAGGTAAATTGTCCTTTATTTACAGTTTGGTTCAGAAAAAAGTTGATCATTCCTGACATTTTTACCTGATTGTTGCAGTCAATAAAGTCTACTACCTCCCTCCTACTGCCCCCTCCAGCCAAGAACTGCCCTCAAAGGAATCAGATTAACACAATATTAAATATCTCTCTTGTACAGACATTATCTTGAGTTATATTATAGTTTTTACGTAGCCAACTTTCAAGTGCCAATCTACAGAGACCTGATTTAATTTGATGTTATTCATAATCCGGATCGTAATAAAGAGGGGAGCGGTGGCCATAATCCAGCAGTCGGTGAATATAGCCACAGGCCATGAACCGAACGAGGTCATGAGTTCAGTTCTGGCTGATGAGATCCTGTTATTGCTGTTCTTTCCCCAGAGCATGGTGTGTAACCCCGAGTAACTCCAGCGGGACGTGACCCATAACTTGCTAACGCAGGCTGTATTGTGCTACATGCTTTAATGTTTACGATGCATCAATTTCAAAACAGTTTTTTATTTTAGATTTGTTAGTGTGTACAGCTGAATCATAGGCCTAAAACACGCAATTTCTAAAATGAGTTTCAGAATAATGTATGGTCATGCAAACTGGGTGAGTGACACATGATCTTGAGTCATGTAGCATTGTCTGCTTCGATACAATGTCCGATGTTAAAGACGTTGCTTTACAAATAAAACTGAATCGGATTTCATCGAATCAAACAAACGACTCCTGTCCCAAGCCCATTAGGAAAGCCGTGAATCATACGAGAGACTTCGGCGGTTCGAAAGAAGGCCAGCACACTCCGAAAACAAAAATTCATCGCACCTGAGATTCGTTCGAAATTGGACTGTGAATCATCAATCCGTGTGTACGGTAATTGTTTGTGTGCACGTCAGCTAACGAGCAATTTTCGAAACGCAGTGTATTACCTTTTCACATGAAACATATTAAACGCTGTCTAATATTAGGACTAATGAAGAGTCTTCGCTTCAAGATCCGATAAATTAAGCCGCAATTAGGCCGCATTCCGCTGTAAGTAATAAAGCAATAACACGAAAAAAAAGAATTCATGCGAGGTTTAAAAAAGAAAAACACGATTTCCAACCTTTTGTTCCACTTCATTTACATAAAAGTAATTAAAAAGCTATTTCATTTTGCCGTTAATTATCGAAAACAATCAAAGATGTGTATTTCAATTACGTGTTGTTAATAAGTCTTTCTAATATTATTTATTCCATTCTCTTGGTGAATACTAAATTTTGATTGGCTGAAATGTAGGTGAGAGTTAAGAGCATTGAAAAAACACAGGTATTGGTGGTCAGTTGAACTTTTTATACTCATGAGCCTGAAATTACGTGGTTGAGGTTATGGTGGTCAGGGTTTAGTGTCCTGCAGGGGTTGGTAATACATGCAGGAGTGTTATTTGTATTTTTTTGTGGTCTATTTAGATGCTGCTGTAACGAGACAATTGGGCTTTTTGGAATACATATATTATCGGTGTAATCAGAAACTGTTTATCATCCCCACAGCAGCCAGCCTTGACCAGAAAAGCAGGGGGTCGGCTCTGATTTGTTTTTCCGTGCTTCCAAAACTGATATTGATTTCGACTACAAAGAAATTTCCATCATCATTTTATTATTTCATGTGAATCACTTTTCCAGCAATATTGACATGCTGTGTCAGAACACACTCCAGGAGATCCTTCGAAATCGCCTCTTCCCAAAACACTTTGCAGGTCCATTTTTGGTTCCTCGGGTTTCCTGCACGCTTAGGAACGTGTCCTAGTACAGTTATTTATTTATTTTTCCTTTTCTGACACGTGTTTGAAATTCAACGTCTGCTTTGTAGTATTGACACGTCTCCCTGTAAAAAAGAAATGAATGAATAAATGTCAGCACCATGGACAGCTCTTTCATTTTCATAACCCTACACACTTTTTTTGCTCCAGTGGCCCCTAGTGGCTACATGTAAAACTACAAAGATCAAAAAAGGCAGTGCCAGGGGAATTAAGACTTATTAAAGAGCTGATTTTATGAGTGTAAAAGAAAATCCACTTTATTAAAAAAAAAAAGTCCAATCGTTCTGGTATAACTCGTGGGAATCAGTACTATAAGTTGTTAAGGGCTTAAGTACACTATGGGAACAAAAGTCTGTGAGTCTTCTCAAAGATTTAAAGTCAATGTTTTGATTTGTTCATGTTCAAAAGGGTTGAAATCAGAGTTTTATAACATCTTCATGGAGCTGGCTCCTAATTCATGTGAAGGGACAATTTCATGCCACTGTATCCAAAGGCAATATAAAATTGTGTGCCTCCAACAGTTTAGACAATAACCACACATGGCTGGAGAAATCAGGTGTCCCAATACTTTTGGAAAACCAAGGAATGTCATGTTTTTGGGTTTCTGGGTCATATTTCTATTACCTTCCTTTGTCTCATAGCACTAAAATCTGTTTACTCATTGTCTAGATACCTGGTTTTAAACTCGATAAATAGAAAAATACGGAGAAGAACATCCAAAGTCAGTAGATATGGCGAGTGGAGACGTTTGCTTTCATCTGTGCGTAAGGAAATGGCAGTGTAATAGCGTACGAGGATCCAGAGATCCGTTCGTATTTACATTTCATGCCCTTTCCGGGTACTGACTTTTTTTTGAGATTTGTGCTCGTTCAGACACTGAAGTCGGGTTCCGACGCAGGAGATCCGAGATGCCGTTCCGATTCATCCCAAAGGTGTTCGGGGTTGAGGTCAGAGCTCTGTAGGAGGCCATTCAAGATCTTTCAGTCTTTCTAAAGCATGCAATCATGAAGCTGGCTTTTTGCAGAGGAGCATGGAGAAGCAGGTTCGGGTCTCGTAGTTCAAATGAAGGCAAAATAGAAAATGCTAGCGCATCTTATACAATTGAGTGCTAATAATAATAATAATAATATTAATAATGTGGAACAGAATGACAGAATTAATGCGCTTGCATCAGAATTAACAAAATGTTCAGTGAAAATAATACGGATAAAAAGTGTATTTACTGATGCACAGGTAAAGACAAGAATAACATCTTGTGGTAAAAAGGATTTTTTGTTTTTTGTTCATTTTTCTCCCTTTTTTTTTTTTCTCTCTTTTTTTTTTTAACACTGAGTGACTCAATTTCATGCTCTATTGCCATATCTGGTGCAATGCTGCATGAAATCATTTCAGTTCAGGGATTTCAAGGTAACTGAGTGTTTCAAAAACTCCCAAGATAACGGCTTGTATTACTCTCGAACCCGTAAAAATACGTGCACGAGCGTGCACGCGCAAACACACACGTGGAAACGGAAAAAAAAACCACACGTCAGACAGGACAAAGGATCTCCGCGTGCTCTCCTGCGAGCTACGACGAAATCACGGCTCTCAAATTTGCTTCGTGGAATCGGATCGCTCTGGTTTGCAGCCGTCGCGTTTCGTCATTTCGTTCCGGGCCGGAAAAAAAAAGTGTGAGGAAACGTCGAGCAACAATAGCGTAGGAGGATGGGTAGGTGCAGGGGTACACGTCCTAGCAGATGTCCTCCGATTTCTCAAATGCTTATGAGGAGGTTTGAATCCCAATCAGTAGGCGAGGAACATCAGAGGAGGTAAATGGTACGGAGCAGGTGTGCAGAGAAGCGTCTCCTCTCTAACTGCCAGCCTGGTGTTGTAGAATAGAGAAGAGTTTTTGCCATCATCATGCACAAATGCGACATTATATATCGATATATAGATATATAATCGCGTCTTTTAGAGTCATTGAGTCTTTATGCGAAGCCTCTGACATTCTGACATTAGCGATGACAAGTGTGTCATAAAAAGTGCAATTTGAAAACACAAGGTACATTACACACGTCTAATGAGGGGTCGGAGCAAACTCCCTAGCGCACTCCATCACGCTTCCTATTCACTCCTCATACACTTTGCTTGACTGATTATATATTCATTATATATACACAGAATCCTCTGCCTACTGTATTCCGAAATAACAAAAAAAAGCAACCCAAAGCCGGTCACATGACACTTATCCATGTTCCTGCTTTACACAGAGACGATATTTCCTCAAAGCATTTCTTCTTGTTGTGGATTTGATTTGACGTTGTTGACTTTGGCCTTGGAGTTCAGCTTTGTTTTATTCCAGCATGATCATATGTAGCCTTTCCAACTATTGTGTTTTTTTTTTTTCCCCTAAACCTTCACATCAAACCTGCTTTCTATTATAAGGACTAGTAACACTGAGTATTTGTTGCCCTGATGCAATTGGTAGATTTAAATTTCTTCCAAAAGGCATGAAAAAATGATAATTGAGACCTTTAAGCCCCGCCCACCAAAATGGATATTTTCTAATTGAAATGAATATCATTTACAGAACATATGTACTAGTCCTAGCATGTCTGTCCAATGTTATGGACACAAATTTGTAGACACCAAAGCATAAGACTGGTTTGTGCTTTTGGAACATCCCACTCCCATTCATGATAACCTCCACTCTTTTGGGAAGATGTTTGGTTGTGAAGATTTGTGGAGATTTATTCAAGCTACAAGCTACGTTGGTAAAGTCAGGTGCTGATGTAGGTGAGATTCACAGTGATTGATTTTAAAAATTCATCCCAAAGGTGTTTAATTGGGTTGAGGTCGGCGCTCTATAGCAGGCAAATCCTGATCATCTACTCTTGTAAAACATATCTTCATGAAGCTTGCTTTTTTTTTTTCCATACATTTGTGTGGTTATGGTTCATATTGTTAAGAGAGCTCAGTGACGGAATGAACACGCAGTCAGAATTGTAGATGTGGTGTTTTTTTGGCACGCTGACTTATGAAGGTCGGTGCTCCCTGTGACTGAGCGTGCAGTCTTGTGCTGCCATTTGTTGACGCGTTCCAAAGCTAGTCCCGAAACTTTTTTGATGCCACCTCGTGTATGCACACTATATGGACAAACGCTTTTTGGAGACCTTAAGCAAAATAATTAGAAGCAATTTTGCCTGCTTGTCTGCTCCCTGGCCTTGGCTCTGGATAGTCACTGGTTAACCTGTTAACTAGTTCTGGGACTACAAGCTATGCTGCAGAAAATGAAAGCGGCATAGTTTTTAGAGCACCGATTGGACTTAAAGTAATTCAGCGACCATGGCCTGTGGACATTAAACATTGCTTTCAATCAATTACACACCTCTATAATGTTACTCTTAGTGACCTCTGACTGTCGTGACTGTTCTGTTTGTCTATTTAATTCAATTCATCTTTATCTGTATAGCGCTCTTTTAACAATGAACATTGTCTCAAAGTTCTTTATTAGTGTCAGTTTGTCCCTGATAAGCAAGCCGGTGGCGACTGTGGCAAGGAAAAACTCCCCAAGATGGCATAGGGAAGAAACCTTGAGAGGAACCAGACGCAAGAGGGAACCAAACCTCATCTGGATTGCACCGAATGTCCATTTATTACAGATAAACGATGTTGCGGGAAACAGTTACGGCAATCAGTGCATGATAAAACACTGCTACATTTTTTTTTTAGAAAATAATTCAATTAAATGCAGCTTACTTCTCTTTATATGTTTTTTGTGTGGAAAATATTTTAATGAAATTATTTCCAAAGGCATCTTTTCTTTACAGCATTTCTTCCCACGCGCCTTAGTAATTTGCACACACACCGTCGACGTATGTTTTCTGTCCGAATGAGGTTTAAAACACACAAAGCTAAGTCATTAAAACTCTCCATTTGCGGGATTGTGGAAGGTCGTGGAACAGGGTCTTACAATCACTATGAAAGCATGCTCCTTTTTGCTTCGCCAAAGGAACATGGTTTGAGAGAGCTTTCATACTGAGGGTTAAGTCAGGACAAGCAGCTTGGATCAGGATCACTGCCAGCAAATGTAACACTTCAAAATGATGTGTTGGACATAATGACTGTAGATAAGAATAAGGCCTTGTTTCCTGATTGCACACACACACACACACACACACGAGTCGAATCGGCAAACATTGACAGTAGTAACTACTCAAGGGTGTCAAAAAAATACACAATGCCAACACTCCTACACATATGTAAAATAAAGTGCTTGCCTGTGCCTTACAAGAAATGCAATAAAACCTGCCAGGGTAGAAAAAAAAAAGTGGATATTGTTATCGTTGTCGATCTAAATATAAAAAGCTTTCACGACAGCCAGGTTTTTTTTTTTAGTACGACTACAGTAAACTGCAAAAAAACCTAGATTTTACATTTGAACGATTCTCTATGGACAAAAGCATTGGGATGCTTGGTTTTGGTAGCTCAGTTTTTAATATAATTATTAGTAGATGCGCAATACTTTCATTTCAAATATATTTAATATGTCGATCGATTTCTTCCCGCCAAACTGTTTCTCGAGGGGTTATCTCAGCATCGCTGCTGCTTCGTGAACTTTTTCAAACTAATACCACAAAACATGGAGGTACTTAATTGTACAGGATGCCTTAAATGCCCCTGTGCACAAAGTGAGCTCTATCAAGATATGGTATACATGCTTTGACGAGGAAGATCTTGAGTGGCCTGCTATAGAGCTCTGATCTCATCCCTACTAAACACCTTCGGGATGAATGTGAATGCTGACTGCACCCCAGGTCTACTCACCTACATCAGTACCTGCCTTTCTTAACACCCTTGTGGCTGATGAACACAAATATCCATAAGCACACCTCAAAATCTAGTGGAACATCTTCCCAGAAGACTGGAGGGAATTATACGAGTGAATTTGGACTAAATGTGGAATGAGACACTCAAAAATCACATACCGCACTTATGACCCAATACTTTTGGAAATATAGTGTATCAGGACCTGACAGCTTCCATCCATCCCATCCTTAACTGACCATTTTTTTTCCCTTTTTCCTACTATTTCGCTCAGATTTATCGCAAACTCACGGGGCAACAAAATGTTCCTTGAAAAAACAGAAGAAATACAGTATGACCAGTCTTGTCGATTTCCGATGATACATAATATTCAAGATGCAGAATGAATGCATAGTAAGCAGCAGGCCTCGACCAGGCATCAGAATTTCCAGATGATTTCTCCAAGTTTGCTATAAATTTGACCTGACACACAAAAGAAAATATTATCTGCTTGACTGGTCATGGCAGGCAAGCAATTACGGCCCCTGTCGACACACAAGAGATGCCAGGTCCTCTACTGGGAAATGGTTCACTCACACACACACACACACACACACACACACACACACAGAGTCTCAGGAGTCTGTTGTCTTGTTTGATGAGCCAAAGTGGGACATTCCGACCAACAACAGCACAAAAGCAACCGAACTTAAAAATAATATAGTGTGTATATATATATATATACTGTATACACACACTTTTTTGACTTTTCCAGTCATATGTGGTTCTTATTTAAACTATACCCACAAAATTGGAGGCATACAATTGTATAGGACGTCTTTGGATGCAGTAGCATTACATTTTACCTTCATGTGAATTAAGAGACCCAAACCTGCTCCATGAAGATATGCTTTTCATAGGTTGGAGTGAAAGATCTCCTGCTGTAAAGCTCTGATCTTAACCCTTTGGAGCATGTATTCGAATGCTGAATGCACCTACATCAGTACCTGACTTTATTCAAACCCTTGTGTGTGAATGAGCACAAATCTACACCAAATCAAGTGGAACATCTTCCCAGATGAGTGGACTTTCTTATACCAGCAAATGGAGACAAAATGTGAAATAAAGTGTTCAGAAATGACACATGCAATGATGCAGCAACGTTACAAGAACTAGCAACCTGTTTTTAGTATTTTCTTTAAAAACTGCTATAGGCTACTTTTTGAAATTGAATGATTGTTAGCCATGGTCAATAAAGAACTCAACTTATCTTTAATGCATCTTTCCTGCTAGAAAGGCTGTTTTGAATAAAAAATATTCCACACTAGTCGATAGACAGATCTTATCAAGGCTAAATGAGATCAAAATTAAAGCCGATTCATGATTTTTAGCTCGAGACCGCTACCTGGATATGTTGAGTATGGTCATTGAATGGATGTGGCAGAGGTTATCACCGGATCCAACACTAAAAAATCTCTATTTGGCATCAGATACACACTTTTGCAAACAACTTTCTCAACCTTTACTGTCAATCGGAAATTGCTGATTGTAAATAGGGTTTGCAAGGATAAAATTTACAAATGTTCTTTATGGGGGTCAATGGGAAACTGGCAACATCTGGACTTGGACTTTAATTCGAGGGATAGTAATTATGCCGTTTCCTTTCTTTATTTCTCTTTGTTTATATTCCTGCACAAAATTCGGCATAGAGACGGAAATCTGGAATATTTTACCTTCATTGTGTTTTGTATCATGCAAGGTTAAGGTTAACTGAAATAAGGAAAGGGGGGGGGGGGGGGGGGGGTTTCAAAAGTTCAAAAATGCTATCTATGTTTTGTATAAAATCTGCTTTGCATTTGTTTAACGCTGCAAACAATCCATTTTGACAGGAGCGGGGGTTTCTTTAAGCCCGTGGTCTGTGTTTGTGACAAAGTATTTATTGAGATGGATGCATGCAATTCACCCGTAATGCAATTTTCATAAATGGGGAAAGAGTAAGCACTGTTTGCTAGCATGTGTAAAAGTCATCACTTTTTCATTTTCACCTATCTGCAAAAATCAACACAAGAAAAAAAAAAAAAAAAAAAAAAAAAAAAACCTTGCCAAGTTATCGCTTGGTGAAATTCATCCTGTGTAAATCATAGCACTGAGTGTACAATATTTACTGTAATAAACAGAATACCTTTGTGGGATTTCAGAGTTCAACTTTTTACCAGGTAATATTTGGGTTAAACCTGGAAGTTGACCAGTAGTTGACAACTTTGTGGCTCAGGGGGTTACTGATGAGGAGTCCGGGGGTTTAAGCCCTCGTATCGCCAAGCTGCCACTCTTGGGCCCTCGTGTACTCTGGGTTACTGTTCGGAAGGTCAGTAGTTCAAGCCTTGGTATCACCAAGCTGCGACTCTTGTGCCCTTCAGCTAGGCCCTTAACCATTTGTGCTCCAGGGGCGCTTTATCATGGCTGACCCTGTGCTCTGACCACAGCTTCCTAACATCACTGGGAAAGAATTTCACTGGGGATCTGTAGGTCATAAATTCAAATCACAGCACATAAATTGCAGGCAAGGACAAACAGAACTGGCAACAGTAAACTCCAAATCATGGAGCAGAAAAGTAGTCCAAAGGGAAGTAGGAGTTTAGTGGTTAAGGCTCTGGGTTGATGATCAGAGGGTTGTCGGGTTTGTTCGGTTGAGTTGGGTTTATGATGCATGGAGCACAAGGGCCCCAACTGTGGCAGCTTAGCACCACTGGAGCACAAGGGCCCCAACCGTGGCAGCTTGGTGATACTGGGGCTCGAACCCCCTACCTTCCAATCAGCAACCCAAAACCTTAACCACTTTGTTACATTACCACTTCCCTTCCTGGTTGTGTAAAGGGTGTGCAAGGACAGTATCAGCAACCTGCCACTCTTGGGTACTTGAGGTAAGCCCTTAAACCCCGGTGCTCCAGGAACGCTGGGGTATGCAAAGAAAGATTTTCACTTTGTTGTAGGTAACAATAGATTATTTTTTTGTCAATGTTACTGGACATGTTTTTCAGTGCTGAGAGTGAAATATCACATCACCACATAATCAAATAAATAAGAATATATAATATTATATAATAACACTTTTCACTGCAATTTATTTCAAGTATTATCATTTCAAGAATAAAAGTAAATTCGCATGTTGGGCACAAATTGTCCCCCACATACAAATTTACAATTATTCTTGAAACAGACACTCCACTGATCCCACCAACTTCATAGGTTACAAAGGAGTACATGCAGATTCTTTTCTGTTCTGGCACCGAGCGTTGGAGAATGAACTTCCACTAGATGGCCAAACAGCTAAATCATTAGCAAGCCATATCAGAAGACCCTGCTCTCTCACCCTTTATAATGATCTTCCACTACAGATGAAACCATTGACACACTACAGTCATGCGGTAGTTAGTTCCTGGGTATGCACTTGAACGGAGTGAGTTGAGTTGGCCGAAAAAAGTCAAAGGAATATTTTGATTGCTTGGTTGTTTTCTTGTACTTGACTATTGAATTAGGGGGGATTCTAACTGCCCCTGCTAACTTTTCCACTAGGATTTTCCAGATGAAGTGCACAAATTGAGGGCCAAGGCTACAAAAACGTTGACGATCCAAACCCAAAAATAAGCACCAGCTGTGTCTAATGGAATTTGTAGTAAAATGTTCCTATAATGTAACTAATGCTGAGCTGACAAGAAAACGGCTCAAGAAGTAAATGAACAAGTTATTTGTAGAACAGTTGTGTGTTTTCTAAATGCATCCAGGTCGAATGGAGCTTATTGTATTTACCTGATTGGTGCACTCCGTTTAGGTAGGTGTAAATACTCAAGTGGGCACTAAAACAACTTATCCAAGAGTGCTTGTTAGAGGCAATTTCAGTCCATGTCCAAGCAAAATCGATACATTTCAACAGTTTTTCTTTCTCACTAAACACAAGCATTTCAGTTGAAAACATTGGAAGTACAACATCTATTTGAATTTGATCTGGACACCTTTTACGCAGACGGATTATATACACTGTAGGTCAAAAGTGGGGAAACGCCCAGCCTTTTCAATTTTTTTGAGACACATGTAGGTTTTTTGTTTCTATGCAGCAAACAATGTCACGTATTGGCAGACAGTTTGTTTCGCCAAACTCTCAACTGAAATACTTTGTGGTGCCTCTTGGAAAACTTGCGGAAAGATGTCCTTCCCTAGTTGGAGAGTTCTTTGTTGTGTCCCACTTTATTCCAGAGCAGGTTAATAGGATTAAGGTGCAGTGACTGGGAAGGCCATTCCAATCAAGATCCCACTCCAGCCCACTGTTTGCACCCTAAATTATGCTTACAGAGGTCAGATGTATGCACATCATCTTGTTGTATGGCGCAATCGGTTCCAATTATCAGAATCGCATGGTGTTGAAGATTGGAATTGGAGCCATGTTGGTTCAGGATTCCTTTCACTTTCCAGAATAAGTCTCCAAGCTTCCCTTCTCCAAAACAACCCCAAGCCATTAAACTTTCCTAGTGTGCGTCCTACAATGTTCTTTTTTTAGAGACGATTTGGACTCCACAGAACTTTCTTCCAGGGTTTCCAGTCTTTTGGCAGGCGCCGTATAAAGCTAAATCACGCAAGAGTGTGACACTTAGACATTTACACGAAACGACGCAAGAAAATCAATCATTCTGTAGACGTCTGATTTGTCTTGCACACTTGAGCCAAACACCATCTACGTCCTACCTGCAAATAAACCAAACAATTGACAGTGTACCGTATTTTAGCACTTCGTTAACATTTTGTGCCGTTTCATTTCCGTCGCTTTTTATTCGCAGACGTAACACTCGAGTCTGACTGACCAACAAAGGATTGCCTTTAAATGATGATATATTCGTCATACTGAGCACCACCTCTGGGTGATATACAGTATATTCCAGTTATGGAAGATTACACAACTGCAGTGAGCAGTTGTGTTACTAAAACTGAAAATAAAAGTGTTGACAATACCCCGTTATTATCGATCTGAACATGATTTACTTTTAACACTCACTTCACCCAGATCATATTAAAGAAACAAAGGATATGCATCGTTTATTTAATTTATTTTTTATTTTTTTTTTCACACAATGATGTTTGCCTATGGGCAAAGTTTATCACAACTGGCCAAAAATCCAAGGCATTTCTTTTACTCTCTTTCTTACTCGCCACCAGTGACGCTCAATGGAAGGCGGACATCCTTATTTTCAGCAGATCTTCAAAATCAAGCATCCGAAAATTGTTATATTAGCATAAAGCTCTTTGGCCTGACCTGTGGGAAAAGCTGCTTCTTCTTAAATGAGCTTGGCCGCAATTATATTAGCCTTTACAGTGCTCTTATACTAGATTTTTGAATTAGAACAACATTTTGCTCGATGAATGAATAAATAATGACTGAAAAAGCTTGTAATATTCTGCTCTTTTTTCTCCTTCAGCTGCTAGTTTGAATGCATGTAAGAACTATCAGGTTGTTTCTAAAGGGGTTATCCAGGTTTATGCACAAAAGAATGGATTTCTGTTAAAGGGCTACTTGTCATTTTAACTTATAGCTTTAAAAAAAAAAAAGCCAAAACAAATGCAGTTTCTAAATGATGGTTTTTATTATTGAGCCCTGTGTGAAAAAGTGTTTGCCCCCCAGACCTGCCTGCCAAAGTGAAGTAGACCAAAAAGTCCTCAAAGTGTGACAAACATGCACAAAAAATAAGAAATCAGGAAACACTTTTTCACACCACTGTATATGATATGACTCCTGACCAGTGTTTGGATATGGACGAGGCATCTGGCAAAAGCTGTAAATGTATTTTCAGCCACAAGGGCATTAGTAAAGTCCGAAGTCTGGTGTAGACTCTGCATTCCCACTCGGAGGTCAGAGCTCTATGACAGGTCACTCAAATCTTCCACTCCAACCAATAGAAACCATATCTTCATAGCTCAATTCTATATATATAGAATAGAAGGAATCCATAATGCAGCAAGACTGTCCTCCTACACACGTCCATGTAATCGTAACATTTCACTGACATACAAAACCGAAACTTTTTCTAGGAAATCAATGTCTTCTGTTCATCTTCTCCTTCTTCTTTCGGCTGCTACCATTATGGGGCGCCAGAGCGGATCATCCGTCTCCATACCCCCCTGTTCTATACATCTGCCTCTTTTACACCAACTACCTGCATGTCTTCCGTCACCACATCCATGAACCTGCTCCTTGGTCTTCCTCTTGTCCTCCTTCCTGGTGGCTCCATCCTCAGCATTCTCCTACTGATATACCCCATGTCCCTCCTCTGCACATGCCCAAAAGATCTCAATCTCGCCTCCCTCATCTTGTCACCAAAACATCCTACATGTGCTTTCCCTCTAATGTCTCCTGTTCATCTTAAACACATCCGGACACAACAGGACACACAATTGTTAGCATTTTTAGGACCAAATGATTGGTTTACATGGTGTTATTAATATTTTTGCAAGTGGACAACTGTTCTGATTTACCAATAAAGAAAGTCCATCGATTTGGACTCTCATACAGTACAACGGCTTTGAACTTTAAAAAAAAAAAAAATTAAGATTTTAATTTTGTACATAACGATGCCATGAGTTTGAGCTTTCGAGGCTTTTTTTTTTTTTTTTTTGCAGCCCGCCGCTTTACAGTCCACATAAACTGTATGCAATAACTGTCTTCCATCACAGGGCTTATTTAGAGGCAAGGATTAGACCGGTTCGGATAGGTCTCCGGGGGCAGATTTAGCTTCTCTGGGAGCACTATGTTACCAGGGACTCAGCTTTTTAAACTGCGAGTGCATTTTAGAGCAGAATGCTAATTGCTTCGGTGATTGCCTATTGCGGTAGACTAACAAATACACAGTCTGTGTCCTCACACAGCCCCTCGGGTGGTGGGGGGTTGGGGGACGTGTCTAGAGCAAAGTTCAGCATCCCAGGAAGCGTGGACAAAATGTTTTTCGAAGTGTGTAGGTTTTCGAAATCGAATATATGCATAATGTATATTGTAGGAGAAAGTAAGGAAAAAAGCTGTCAGAGGTCACTAGGGAGGTTTTTGGCCAAATATATTTACATAATAACATAAATGTTTATTTATTAAGTACATTACGTGAACCAAAGTTTGTTGAGGTTCGAATGGCGTTTTTTTGGAAATTTCATTCCACATACAAAAAGATTTTAATAGACTATATTGCCAAATATTTGCATTAGTATGGTTTGTGCTTTTGGAGTATCGCATTCCATATTTAATCCTAATTGTTCTGATAACCTTCATTCTTCTGGGAAGAGGTGTGCTAATGGAATTTTTTTCTCATTCAGCTACGAGGGTACTAATGTAGGTAAAATGTGGAGGCCTAGGGGGTGCAGTTTTCCAATTCATCCCAAAGATGTGCAATGGTGTTGAGATCGGAACTCTATAATGGAAGATCTTCCATGTATTCAAATCCATGTAAGGTATATGGAGTTGGCTTGGTGCACAGGAGCATCGTCAGGCTGGATGAGGTTCTAAAACCTCCTAGTTTACGCGAAGGGAAAAGTTCATATGATTGTGTGCCTCCAACTTTGTGCTACAGTTTGGGGAAAAACTTTATATGGCTGGAGAAGTCAGGTTTCCTAATAATTGTGTCTATATAGTGTATCAAAAGTGGAAAAGTGTCAAAACTTGAGTGTGGAAAAGGGTCTCACAGGCCGGCACATGTGCCGACTGAGATAGCGAGAAATACACCCTTTCTGTATGCCTGGTGTACGAAAGTGAAAAATGTTTGTGTTGAATTCTAAAGCAGGAAGTGTACACACGATAAGGAGTAATGCAATTTGGCTGGAGGTCAATTCCTGGTTGTAGGTTTTCGACTGCCTGTCTGCTGTGTTTCTTCTCAACACGTGAAGAGAGAAAAATCCCATTGGTAACAATGAAAAAGAAAAACAAATCCTGGATATTTAAGATACGGATGTTCTTTGTTTGACTAGAAACGATGGAGGAAAGAATTGTATCCTAATTACTTTTAGCACCCAAATTCTATTATTTTATAATCATTACTGCAATACATACCTCTCTCTTTCACTCTCTGTCTGTCTAAATGAGCTCCATACTACCCAACGTTCGCACTCTGGGGACTGATTAGGTGAACGAACCCTGTGCAAAAGTGGTGGCGTCCCCACGGTTTGACGATCTGCACGCATTTTCCTAAAATAGCAAATCCAAAAAGCAAGTCAGCACGCATTAGCACAGGCTACTAGCATTCAAATGTGAGGTCCATTATTAAAGGTAGTTTTTCTCGGTTTAACCATTGCTACTACTGCACAAAGCAAGATCCGTTGAGACATGGGTTTGCCAAGATTGTTATGGAAGAACATAAAGAGCTCTGACTTCAACTCCAGAGCACACATAAACTGAGGACCTTTCAGTAGCTGACCAAAGCATGAACACACATTTACACGGCCACGTTCCAAAATCCAAATGTAAGCCTTCCCTGAAAAGTGGAGGGTTTTATTGTTGAAACAAAAGGGAGTTTATGGAACGGGAATTCCCTGTCTCTATTTGCTGTTCACCTCACTTCTTCTTAGATGTTCCCCTAGATTTTATGTGCTCATTTATCCACAAGGGCTCTAGTAAAATCAGATACTGATACTGATCCACCCATTGAGGATTGCTCAAGGGGATGGAGGTCAGAGCTCTATAGCAGGACTCTCAAGATCTTCCACAGTTTCCAACGTATTTTCATAGAGCTGACTTTAGGTTTGGGTCTCCTAGTTCAAGTAAAAGCAAAGAAAGGTCATCCTGTATAAAATCCTGTATAATCACATATTTTATTAGATATGTACTGAAGATGATGGGATTTGCAAAGTTTTTTTAAAGTGTTCCACAATCTTTTTACGCACTCGTTCACAGATCGGATAGAATCTGCCCATCATTACTTCTGAGAGACTCTCCCTCTCTGTTACAGACCTGATGTCAGTTATCTTGATTAGCTGTTAGATGTTACATGAATATTTTCAAAATCTCTGGATTTTTTTTCAGTTCTTTGTTGCCGCTGTGCCAACTTTTTTGAGCAGGCATCGGATTTGAAATGTGAATAAAATATTGGCTTTGACTAAATGTAGGACATTTGGCAGGCACTCTTATCCAGAGCGACTCACAATTTTCTCATATAACTGAGCGGTTATAGGGTTAAGGGCCTTGCTCAGGGGCCCAGGAGTGGCCGCGTGGTTGTCTGAGTGGCTGAGATTTGAACTCATGACCTTGTGGATACAAAGTCTATTGCCTTAACCACTAAGCCTCCACTTTCCCGTCTGTTGGCGTTAAACAAAACTAAACTAAAAAAAAAACTTTACCAATTCATATAAGCTTACATACAATAGCAAGGTGATAGTTTTGGGCCCCTGAGTAAGGCCCCCAACCCAGTAGCTGCTTAGTTGTTTGAATGTGATAAATATAAGTGGCTCTGAATAGGGAGTGTCTGCCAAATGCAATAAATGGAAGTGTGAAAGACCAAATGTATTCATGGACAAAAATTCAAACTCCATTAACCGAAAGAAAATAAAAGGTGTCATGAGATTTGAACAAAAGCCATCGTGATCACATACTTTTAATAATTGATCATGTTACCTAATTGCTTCATTGTTCACTCGAAAACAGAGCTGGGAACTCGAAACCATTCCTCATACTGACCTAACATTTCAAAAATTGCCCCGCATGAGCTGCAATGCTCGTTTCTTACTTACCTAGCCCATGTATTATTTAACGCTATATTTCCCCCCTGCGCACTTCCTGTTTTGTTACTCATCGGAATGCCTCGCAAAAAGTCTTTTGTTGCTCCGAACGGACGATTCGCTCGATGAGAATCGGGCCGACCAAGGCTAATTGCTTTGTTTAGCACTCCATACGGCGTATCTTAGTCTAAAGGAAGCGTACAAAAGCTTTTGTTTGTGTTGCTAACCAAAAAAAAAATGAACCTTTACTTAATAGGAGCATTTGCATAAAAAATATTCGTCTCGGACGTGAATCGTGTTTTCCTCGTGAAAACACCGACCTTCATGATCACAACGATGAAATATGCGAACAATCCGAATGACGGTCTTTAATGTTTAAGCGGCGATAAATACGTGCTAATTACCGGAAAAAGAAAGTAGAAAAAGAAAGTGAGTGCAAGACAGCGAAAAAGAGAGAAATTCCCCGTTCTGTCAGTGCATTCGAAAATCCTAGGATGGATATAGACTTATAAATCTTACTCGCCGCTTGACGCAGTGGTGTCTTTCGCTAACGCGGAGCGTCTCGGCTACGTCTGTACACCGCCATTACTTATTCAGAGTGTTTGCTGGGAGCCTCAGTGTCTGTGGCAGTGCTTGCAGGGCCAGACCTATCGAACCGGGCCGTAATTGATGTAATACATCAATGCACTTGAGCTCGGCTGCTTTAATTAGGCGTTCCTGGTCATTTCATCAATGCCTTCTCCCTCCATCTTCTTTCTTCCTCCCTGTCCCCACTTCCAGGATAATAACCAGGAGCCTGTAGTCTAAGGATAGCGGGGTTTGACATTATTTTGTGCGCGAGCGTATACATAAAAATTCAATGTTCGCTTTTTTAGCTGGGGGCTTTCCGTTCAAATCCTTAGGGTATCTATTGTAGGTGCGCCATCCACTGCAGCAGAAGGTGAATTGCAAATGAGAAAGGCTCCAAGCAGAAGTGGAGTATCAACATAAATCAAGCTAAGGCTTGAGGGTGCAGTGCTTTAAAGGGTGTACATCATGTTTTCATGGGTAAATATGAACGGGTATGCGAACAAGCCTAAAATTCGAACTCACGAGGAAGCAATGGAATAGCAGCACTCTATTACTCCAGGGTTTCATGGCTGACCCAGTGGTTTTTTTTTTGTCAAGGCTCAAAAATCCTGAGGATTCACCAGAACATTGTTTTATAGCGGATCTGAAGATTGCCCAGTATGTTGCGCTATGGGGTTTGACCATGTTGTAGAGGTGTTTCAAATTCATGGTTCATGTTTTTAAATATTAATACACCCGAATGGGGTCAGATGTGTATATGTGTGGGTTTGACCTTTAATATAACATTTTTTAAAGATATTTTCCACTTATTTTAGCATACTTTACCAAATATCGTCATTCCTTCAATCCTTCCTTTATTCGCTCCCTCGATTTGTGGAATTATCAGGATTATTACCTTTTTGAGAGAAATTCTTGAAGCCGTAAGGAAAAAAACATTTGTTGAGAAGTGGCTCCCATTTCCGACATGCTCAGAACGAAATCTGGATTTTACAAGTTTTCAAGTTAACAAACAAACAAAAAACAAACCTGACACTGCGGAGAGTAAACAAACTTGCAATACGTATTTGGGAACTCGGATTTTAATGCAAGTAAAATGCATTGCGTTTGGTGCATCTAAACGAAAGCCCTGTACCTAAACGATTCGTTCTGAGCGCCTTCCGTTAAACCCCTACCGTTTAGTGTTTTGTGGAACCATGCTAGTATTTGCGAGGGAATCAGAACTGAAGGAAATGATGCACGTCTACATCAAATGCCAGCGAGGAAATAGCAAATGTCAACATGCCCTACTTTTAGGTACAAAAACAAGTCTAATATACAGCATGACTGGCAGGAGACAGCAGCCACAGAGAGCAGTGTGTGAGTGGAAAGGAAGCAAACAGGATTCAGCAAGTGTAACAGGAATCGAATGAGGGGGTGATCGTGACCACCCTTTCCGGTTCAAGGAAGTCTAGTAAATGATCTGGCATTTAAAAGAGAAATATCGCAGGCAAATGAACGCAACCCCGGGCAAAGGTTAGCGGTAGTTAATGAAGTCATTTACCACTTTTTAACCAGCGCTGTTTCGGTAGCGTGATGAGACCTAAACCCTGACTGGAAGATTTGAAGGAACTGCAGAGCTCCCAATGTTTTCTAAGGACCTAAAGGTGAGATTTGATTTTCGAGTGTCGTTTTACAGCTGACGAGGGGCACCGGAAACGTTCTAATCATTTCAGAGGTTGGAGGTTTTATTGGTCTCTGCTTTACCGGATATTAAATTGTCAGACTTTAAATTAATACTCTGAATGTTCTGTCTGATATTTTCAGTTTGGCCATTACTCATAGTTACTACACACTTTGAGGGTTTGAGCAGCAGTGGTCATCTTGGTAAGCTTTGGACTGCGGATACTCTAATTGACCCACACTGGGTTCAATACGGAAAAAGTCCCCAATTCGGACACTTTCAAGGTTTTTCATGGGAGGTTTTGTGGTCTGTGGTGGGTTCGAGTGGGGGGGTATTACATAAACAATAAAAATTTAACTCAACTTACCATAATGCAGAAAGAGTGTGAGCTGCATAGACAAAAACTGTGATTGAAACAAGTGCAGGAAATGAGCTAAAGCAGATGCGGTCATTAAAAATAAAGTGCAGCCCGCAAAAGTCAATAAAACACAAATGATATTTCGTTTCACTGAAGTATTTATCAGGTCAACCAGATTCTCAATGATGACTATTTTGGAAATTGGTAGTAGTTGAAAAGATGTTTTATTGAATAAGTTGCCAGTTTTATACCGACAACAATAATGAATTCGTTCTCATTGATTCTGATTGGTCACTGGGCGTTTATTAAGTTTACAAAGTATCAGTGACATGAACATAAACATGACCATAACTGATAGTTGTAAAATTACATATTTCACAGGTGCAAAATACTTTATATGATAATATACAGTACTATCTATCTATCTATCTATCTATCTATCTATCTATCTATCTATCTATCTGTCTGTCTGTCTGTCTGTCTGTCTGTCTGTCTACATGCATGTCTTTCAACTTGTTTGTCTGTCTGTCTGTCTGTCTGTCTGTCTGTCTGTCTGTCTGTCTGCATGCATGTCTTTTGGCTTGTTTGCCTATTTGTCTGTCTGTCTACCTGCATGTCTTTCAGCTTGTCTGTCTGTCTGTCTGCATGCATATCTTTTGGCTTGCTTGTCTGTCTGTCTGTCTGTCTATCTATCTATCTATCTATCTATCTATCTATCTATCTATCTATCTGTCTGTCTGTCTGTCTGTCTGTCTGTCTGTCTGTCTGTCTGTCTGTCTGCCTGCATGCATGCATGCATGCATGCATGTCTTTCGGCTTGTTTGCCTATTTGTCTGTCTGTCTACCTGCATGTCTTTCGGCTTGTCTGTCTGTCTGCATGCATATCTTTCGGCTTGCTTGCCTGTCTGTCTGTCTGTCTGTCTGTCTGTCTGTCTGTCTGTCTGTCTGTCTGTCTGTCTGTCTCTCTACATACATGTCTTTCGGCTTGTCTGTCTGCATGCATATCTTTTGGCTTGCTTGCCTGTCTGTCTGTCTGTCTGTCTGTCTGTCTGTCTGTCTGTCTGCATGCATGCATATCTCACTGTCTCTCTCTTTGTTTTAAGATTGTGACCCTCTGATATGAATCTTCCCCCTCTTTTGTTCCCGTTGCAAAGTGGTTCCATATTCTGTAATTTTAAAAACATTATTCTTTTAATAATAAATCAAAAGATTAATTGTTAAAGAACTGTGTTAGATACTGTATGTTCGACAGATACATATATAGAAGTGAGCATATAAAGTCATTTCGATTTTTCTGTATTTCGACACCATGTCCGCCTGAACACCTTCACAAGTAATTAGTGTCATGAAGTTTTCCACTAAGAGTTCATTATGCATCGATGGTGATTTATTTTTCATCTTATTGTACCATTGATACCGAATGAAATGAGACATATGATCGTTCTTGTTCATGATGCAACTGAATCTCACTTATAATTAAACAAAAAAAAACAAAAAAAGAAACTGGAGCATGCACATCAGATCATCCTTTCCATGTGCAAGTCTATTTGCATTACTGACAAATCCGGCTCGAGGCGTTTCTACTAAACCTCGCACGCAGCATCTGAGTTGAATTTTGGATAAGTGTAAATGATTTATAGTTCTGAACACAGTACTGATTCCTGACCTGCATTCACTCATCTAATCCCAGCAGTAGTTAAACTCCAACAGCAGTGGGTTGGCAACAGATGGACGACGTTTCGTACCTTTTAAAACTAAAAATCCACATTTAAATATAGAAGGAAATCGACAAAACATATGTTTTCGTTGGCCGAATCAGATGGTTCTTGTTCGTTTCCCAACAGCACCAGACAGTACGCAGCCAACTAACGCAACAGCTTTTAGTCCATGATGTCTTTCATAATATATGCATTAAATAAGTGAAGCGTGGCAGCACAGTGCTCAGTATATCGTTCTTTTAAACTCAAAGCACCGATTTGTAAACAACGGAATTACAGCCAAACTCTGAGCAGCACAGGGTCGGTTCCTAATCACAATACAAACAAAATAAAGTATGTTGTTATTATAATAATGCGAGGCGTGTAATGACAGCAGGTCAAATTCGTCTAATGACGTCATGTTTCATTATTTTTGACCAGCTTATTTTGCAAAGTAGATTAATAAATACATAAAATAAGCAGTTTTTCCAAAAATATTCCATTTCCATTTTCTTCTGAAAATACACCATTTCCATTTTCTAATGTAAATTAAATATCTCATGCATAAAGGTAATAGAAAAAGCTTCTTCACCTGATCCACTTTATTATTATTATTATTATTATTATTATTATTATTAATAATAATCATATATTTTTTTTACTTTTATTATTAATATTATCACTATTATTATTATTATTATTTACTTATTTATTAAATAATTATTTAGTGTTAAACTTCATTATATAAATAAATGTATAATAT